>VYZQ01022969.1:0-17493 GCA_013400655.1 Mystacornis crossleyi | reverse complement strand
AGTTTTGGGAGGGCTGTGTGTCCATGGGAGGGACTCACGCTGCAGCAGGGGCGGTTTGGCTGCTGCTCGTGAGAGGGGACCCACGCCGGGAAGTTCACAAACTGTCTCCCGTGGGAGGGACCCCACGGGCTCACAGGGAAGGACTCCTCTCCTGGAGCAGCGGAAGAAAACCTTGGTGATGGACTGAACAAAACCCCCCTGCCCTGCCTCCCTGTGTTGTTGGTGGGAATGAGGGAGGGCCTGGGGGATAGGAAGGTGTTTTAAGGGCTTATTTTACTTCTCATTGCCCTCCTCTGATTCTGTTAGTAATAAATTTTACTTAGCAACTAAGGCTGAGCCTGTTTTGCCCTTGAAATATTTCTCCCACTCTCCTTATCTTACTCATGAAGCCTCCATTAACCCTTTCCTCTTTTCCCTCCTTTTGTCCAGCCATGGTAGAGGAGGGTGAGCAAGCAACTCTCATGGGTGCCTGGCATTGGGCCAGTGTCAAACCACGACATCAAGTCACACATTAAGTTTGTGTCCATCCCCCACCTCTCAGTTAAAATGTTCATTATATATCATACCTTAGGTTTCATGCACTAGCAAATGTTAAGGAGATTGATTCAAGTTCCTGTTCTCTATTTCATCTTCAACCCAGCTCTCTCCTTTAGTCTGTATATCCATCTTGATTCTGGATCTCTTTGATTCTATCTGTTTGCTTTCGCACCTAACCTGTCCCCCTTTCTCACTCTGACAGTGCTTTTGTTCAAGCATTTTCATCCTTTCACCTTATCACAGTCAACTTCTCCCTTGACTTGTACTGCAGCAACCCAGATTCCCCGAAGACCACTTAACATCCTGTTAAGACTGTACAGGACTTTCTCCTGTGATGATGTTGTCCCTTTGTCCCTGCTTTGGTTTCCACTCTTCAAACACAGTCATTGATGAGGAGCCTTCAGAGGCTGCCCACCTTCTTTCTGCCATGTCTGATTGTGACAGTTAACTCCTGCCCTGAGCCACATTGCTCTGATACCTTCAGTGTCTCCCTTGTCTATATCCAGCACTGGAATCTTAAAATTTTATTTCCTGCCTCCCCTACTGTTCTCAGTTAGTACCTACCATTGCCACTTCCCCCTTTTAAAAACATACACATACCTTAATGGATTTGAAAAAATATTATCTACCAGGAAGGTGCTTTGAAAGGACCTCGAGTTGTAAACAGAGCATGTTGACCTCCTACCTGACAGGGTCATATTCTGGATTCTGCTACAGCCAGTTGGGAGGGAGGCGAGTTGATTGCTTGTTGAAAAGTCTGGTTTAGGCATCATTCTTGGTGGGATGGATGATTGAACACTGTTAAACAGCACTGGCTGTTGATTGTGAGGGTTCCAACAAGCTTAAGCTAAACACACAGCTTTTAGAGGTTTGAATTCACAGCTCATCTTCAAACTACACCCTTGCTGATGTGCTCTACAGATCTATAATGTGTTTTAGAGACCCTCCCTGGAGTGGGCACCACCACTCACCTTTCTTTTTCTGCCTGCTGGGATCAGGGATGTCAGCGGGAGGAGAGCAGCAGGCTGTTTCCCTCTGTCTGTATGTCTATGAACGATGAGTGAGGTCCTGGACCAGACCCTGTCTGTGAGCTCAGTGAGAGCAGGACCCCTGGCACCTGGCAATCAGCACTGGATAAACAAGCAGGGTCACGTTACCCCTTGCTCAAAACCCCTGCCCTAAATCGCTCACCAGTGAGGGAAAATGAGCTTCTGTAAGACAGCCGAGCAAGCAGTGCTCCCCTCTCCCACAGACACGAGGATGAAGGAGCAGAACTGCAGAAGTGAAGGGAGCAAAGGAGGAACTGTGACTTTCAGGCATGCAGCTGCTCCTCTGGGTCATTCCACCTGACCCAGAATGGCTAAACGGAGCACGGTGCACAACTGCAGTGTGACCTACAGGGTACATACATTTGACTCCACATCACTGCATCTAGTCAATGGTGAATTTAAACTAAGTGCAATTTACTGGTTTTCCCTTGAGATTGAAAGGTGATGACCTGTAGTCAAGGAAGGGAAGCAAAATTAGTTCATACCATAGTATCAGATGAAGGGATAAAAATAACTTGAGAGGGGCTTTTCATTAAGTCCACTACAATATTTTATACAGATTATGCTTTCTTTTTTTTCCACAAACCAAGGATAATTTTCCATTCAGAGGCAGAAAAGCCTTNCGAAAAAAAAAAAAAAAAAAAAAAAAAAAAAGAAAAGAAAAGAAAGATCACCCATGAAAAAGAGTTCTTAGGCTTTGGAAGAAAATAACTTCATGTCCTGTCCTTTAATGAACAATAGAGAGACCACAAAGTTAGATTTTTCTTGCTAGAGAGGATTACTTCTGTCGTGCATTTCATCAGTCAGAGCACACGTAGTATCACTTGTGATCAAAGATTTCTGGACAAAACCAAAATCTTGGGTTAGACTAAAATTTTTTATGGACTTCAAATAATAGGGTTTTTAAATAAAATAAATATATTTATGCAGAGACATATACAAACCAAGTCTATAAAAATGTATACACATTTATCTCTGAAATCCACACTAAGTCCCATCTGAAGGTTTGTAATTTATTTTACAGGGAACATGAATCACAAAAAGTAAGCTCATGCATATAATATGATATTTGCAAAGAACAAAAAAGCTGCAGTCCTTATCTAGCTAAACAGTTAAAGAGGAGCTTAAATGCCACATGGAATGAGGACCTCTGCAAGGATCAGCATAGAGAGGAAAGGGTTTTTGCCCACTTTTAAAATTTTAGATAAAGCTTTCTCATGAGAAAAATTTTGACTTTAAAATAAGCTCTTTTTTGTCATTCAGCACTAGGTGCATATGCCGCACAGGTTTGCTGTGAAACCTGTGGGAGACACAGTCACTACAGTAACTTTTATGGCAGAGCAGGGCATTTTTCCTCCAGACCATTTGACCAGTGTTATTATTTTTTCTTTTAATCACTGAAATAAAGAAAAGAAGCCTTTACTTATAAAAACAAGGTAGTAAAAATTGGAGGTGTTTCACAGTATACTGAACTAACAGCTTTTCCTCTCAATTAACACATCTCAATTTCTAAGTTTCTTCACCCACCCAGAGTCCTTCCAGCTATTCTGCACATATAGACCTTTACCCTTGGACTGTCACTTACTGAAAAATTATATATCCTTAAAAGAGGCAGGTGTATATAAGCAAAATAACAATTAATGGATGCCTTTCAAATCCAGATTCAATTTTCCATCTATTCTGGCAAAAATCATCTGTCAGTCTTAAGTATTTCCTATCTCCATAAATAGTTTTAATGCTGAACTCACAATAATAAAACTTCCACTGGATTTCTCATCCCGTTCTTCTCATCCACAGATGTGACTGAGTCCTTGTTAACTGGATTCATCACTGATCAGTCTGTAGATTTGTGGGATCCTGCTTCAGCAACTTTGGAATAATTTGATTTGTCAGGCCCTACACACCCACCTCCTCTTGTCTATTTCTTTAATGGATCTCACAGTCACCACTTTTTTCACTGTCCAAAGCACTTGTATGTGTGCCTCCATGTACATTTTTGAGTAATTTTTAAATTATATTTTCTTGGCTAGACAATGCTTTTCAATGGTGTGCACCATTCCCAGTAATGCAAAACAGAAGTTTTAGAAATGGGTAAAGTTTGCTAAGGGTATGTGCTTGTTAGGTTTTGATGTTTAGAACATATGTTTGCTTTTAGGTTGTTTCTCACTTCCTACAATTGTGCCACACTGGGATGGGCACCATGCACGTTTTCACTCGATCCTCACCACCCTGAAGAACTGCCAGCACACATATTGCAAGCATCAGTATGATCTGACAAACCATAATTGTGACTGATAAGCTGATCTTGGCTGCCCATTTTTTTTAATTCTGCTTTTATCAAACTCCCTGCTACAGGAGAAGAGCTATTTCAATAATAAATCAGAACAAATTAAGTTCTTCAGCTGTGAAAACCAGGCTGGACCCTTGTGCTAAAATTTACTGGGAATGATTTAGGTATAACAAAATTCAGTCTTCTAGTGATGCAGGAGGCATGAATAAGACAATCCAGTACAGTTTCCTTCAAACAAACTGGGATAAAGATTTATACAACAAATTTTGAGGGCTGCTGTCTTGAGATATTAAAAGATGATCCCTGTCACAGATTAGCAATTACTTCTTTACATGACAGCAAGAGCTGTCTCTGAAATTTCAATCTTCATTCCAAAAATTGCCCTTTTAAAAAGGACACTTGAGAAAGTTATGAATTTATTTGACATCCAACTTACAGATGAAAAAACAATATCCTGTCTGTTCACAGATATTCTAGAGCATAATACACTTTTTCAGAGGTAGACAGTTATCCTCAATGTCCTAGTAATTAGATTCTGTCCACCTGTCTTCCCTGTAGGGATTTGAATTAAAACAATACTTAATCTCCTCCAAGATGTGAGTTAGTGTGCCTGAGTTCCAGCCAGGAGACTTTACATTTCTGCAGTAGATGAACTAATTACTATTATGCCCAGCACCTACACAATCTGAAGAAAAATCTCTCTGCTTTTCCTGTATCTGCACCTTTTGGGGTCCCAGAAGGAAACAAAATTTCTTAACTCAAAACAAAAAAGTTTTTCAAGTCCTGTCATACTGATATTCTTCTCTTTCACTTTTCCCTCACTCCTAGTTTTCAGGCAGAACTTTCCAACTGTTTTATTATTTATTTGGAGAGGAGAGACATTTTAAAAGCCTGAGTGCTGGCAGAATGATTTTTTTCTGTGATTCCTTGATCACCTCATCCTACAGCTGCTGTGCCAGCGGGCTCTGCCCCTGGACTACAGCCTCCCTTCTGCTCCCTCCAGAGCTCTCTGTGGGGAGCAGTGGGGAGAAGGTGCCTGGGGCTACTGATTTCACAGCAAGTCCGTGACCTTCTCCAGCAACACAAGTCAGGTGAAAGTTAATGTGTCAGCTCAGTGCAGCTGCGGACCAAATGTTCTCATTTTTAAAGGGCTGATTGCCTACAGCTTCTCAGAAGAGGTGGTTGTTCTGTTCCAGGATGACATGAAGAGGGTCAGGTGAGTGGCTTGGTCATCAGAAGTGTGTCTTCTCCCTTACAGGGATTTACGTCCCTCCATCTAACAACTTCAGGGTTAATTACTTTTGTTTGTTTGTTTGTTTCTGCATGCAGACTGCCCAGAACAGCCTTAAATTTATGCTTTCCATGCCTAGTTGCATAATTCCCCTCCTCTTAAACACGAATTCAATTAAAACTTTCCATGTATGCCAGCTACTCTTACCCGTTGGCAAGTTTGGTGGTTCCCCTTTGAGAATCAGCAGCCAGCAGTATGCAGTGGCCAGCCAAAATTATTGAAACAACAGTATTTGCTGTCCATACAGCACCAAAAAAAAACAATTTTAAAAACAAAAAGTAGTTAAAAGTAGCAGCAGTTTCCATGAAAGTCTAACTCAGCCTAAGCCCAGACATCAGTGACAGCCACTGAGAAAATTCCACCTTAACCAGCCAGCTCAGGGTGCTTCTGACTCTGTCTCTGATGTTCAGAAGGATGGAAGGGTCCAAGCATGCAAGTAGCCCTTGAAAACGGGACAGATGTATCCAAATCACCAAGAAATATTCTACCCAACAAAAAAACAGATTCGTGATTTTTGTTTTCAGCAAAGGCACAAGAGTGTGTGCACACATGTGCCCTCCCTCCACGTGTTCTGCCTGTTCAAGGTTAATATAAGGTTTAAATAACTTTGTCCTCTTTTAATTACTGATTTCATGCACTATTGGGTGGTTCCAGATTGATGTTTTCTCTTTCAAAACAGAGCTCTGATTTAGTTGTCCTTGCTTCTTCCACATTAACAGAAAAAAAATTCTTCTGACCCCATAAATAAAGCACTTTTGTCCCAGAAGACACTGCTTTGACGACACTGTGTTGACAAAATCTTCCCTATGTAGTTTGGAGACTGTTACCAACCACCGACTGTGGCCCTGCACTGCCAGGAAAGAGCTGTGTTTCTGTCAGTCATTTTTCTTCTATCCTAGTGCCTTGGTGTTAACACAGTTTTCTCCCTGGTACTACAAATTGTCAAACCTTAAAAAAATTAATTGCATATACACTGGTGATCACTTCCATAGATGTGGCCTAAGGCAAAACACACAGATGAAATACTATGCATCTCCTTCTGACATTTTCTGGCAAATGCTCTCCAGTGACTTTGGAAATAAAATCACCAGGACCAGCTGCTCATTTTACCTGTGCTCTTCCAATCACATCAGCAAATAGTGTCCTTATTCTGAAGCTTTTGCAGGTCATACAGAATCTCTGCAGAACAGAGTTATCCAAATAGTAATTACAACAATTTATTCCATGATTGTAATATATAATATGTAGTATATAGTATATTATATACACCATCTAATATACAACAAATCTATATTATTATATAAAGGTACATGTTTTTATACACATATATAATACATATAGTATATTATTATATACCTGTATGTCATTTATATATGAAACTTGGATTTTCTTCCTTTTTTTTCTATTCAACCACTACTACAGATGTATGCAAATATGTACTGGGCTTCATATTTCAGGCTGCATCCATAGAATATGATGTAGAAATGTCTGAAAATGTGTTAGAGGCTCAAGCAGTACCTCTGTGCCTACAGAGATCCCTTCAGCTCTCAAACTCAGATGTGAGATGGGTGGAGCTCCGAGGAAGTGCTTCTGTTGCATTGGAAAGGGAAGAACCATGAGCACCAGCGTTCAGAGAATACAAGCAAAATAACTTCCAACTCCAGAGGACTTCAATGTCTGAAACTTCTTGTTCTTAATGCTGTAGGTCTTCTGAAGAGTAATCCAGACTGCTGGTGGGAAAACCTAGAACTGATATCTGAGCCACTAGCACTGAACAAAAATTGATGTTTAGCAAAGCAGGTAAAGTTTCTCAGCTAGGCCTATACAGAGTAGGGCAAAATCTTAACTTAGACACCCTACCCTGCCAGGAGCCAGCATAATACCTCAAAATGCAATATTTAATTCATCACTTTGCGTAGTACTGGACCCATAGTGCATAATAAGGGATCTAAATACTTTAGATTTTTTTTTTCATCAATTAATATATTATTCAACAGCACTGGTAGTATGAAGGTTCATTGGAAGAGATGTGAAGGAAAAATGTCATATTCTTTTTGTAGCAGTGAGCTGCATTCATATCTTGCTGTTCCTCAACTGAAATAATATTCACTGAAAACCTGAGTTAAATGTTGAAAGTTTATTGAGTAATTTCTAGAGAAAAATGAGTAGGCTAGTTTAAAGCAATTTGAAAAATAAATAAGAGAAGTTAACCTCATACACCCCATCTGAGCCATTCCTGTGTTATTCCAGTTGAGAGAATTGACAAAACAAGTATTTGCAGTGGGAGACTGCAGCATGACAGGAATCCATGTGAATACATCATAATGGTGAAGTGTTTAATCACTTTTCAATTCTTGTAAAACAAAGACCATTTTCCAGCACTGTCTGAACTGAGCTTGCTGCAGTCAATGGGTGTTCGACTCCTTTGCATGAGACAATTGAGTTCACCACCCTGGATAATGACGACTTACTGTTTTTTAGACTATAACTCAGCAGGTGATTGAATATTATCTGCTTCACAGAAAAATACAAGTAAAATGAGCTCTTCAGCTGTAAATAATTTGGTCAAAAAAGAGAAAGCAAATGTATTTCGTAGGTAACAATCTCAGCTCTGCTGCATGGTGTAATGCTTTTCCCTAGCCAGTTCTGGATTTCTTATCATCAGCCACCCCAAAAAGGGAATGTTAGTAAGGTTTTTGTGAAAAGTCTCATTACTAAACTAAGCATGGAAATTCATGTGAAGAGTTCAATGCAGAACATGGCCTGACTCTAGCCATTTTCCTCTCCCTGGCACAATGGGAAGAAAGGGAATACTGGAATAATCTTCTTTGTCATCTAGAAATAGCTCTTCCTTTTTTGATTTCCCCCACATCCCAAAGTTAATAGGTATGGTTTGACAGCCCTGCAAATGCTCTTACAGGTTTTACCAGAGTTTAGTTTATATTTATAATGCCAAATGAAGGGTTAAGATTATGTTTTGGTTTTAGAAAGTCCATAATATTAAAAAATCCCTGTAATCAACTAATAACAAAATTAATCAACTAATCCCTTTATCCATAGCCATTCAGACCAGTCATTAAATCCCGAGGTTCTGACAGATGCCACCATGACAGATTTCTTTCCCCTCCATGTTGTTTTGATTGACACAGATTTTTTGATTTGAGTTAGAATTGCATTTGGACTTTCCATGGCATGTAGTCAAACTAGCTCATTTTGACTATTAATTTCCTGAAAATAATTGAAAACCAATCTATATTTTTAATCTGTGTCAGGTGCTTGTCAACGATGGCCTTTTTTTGTTGTTGTCGCCGCCATTGACACACAAGGTGATCCAGGAGAATGTCTGGTTCCTGTGGCTCTCTGCCCAGCCCTGGCTTTGTGAAATAACTGGTTTCACGTAGCCAGGTTGTCTGCAGTCATTTACTGTAATGCCCTTCATTGTTCGCCACCATTTCCTGAGGCAGCTCTTTGGCATTTTCAGCCTCCACTTGTAAGCCCACCAACCCCGATCATTGGAACTGTAGCAAATTTGTCCATTCATGAAAATACCGTGTCTTTCTCACATATATAAAATACATGGATATTTATGCTAATTTCATTTCCTCTGCCGTACAGGTTATTCCCATATTACACTGAGAAGATTGGTAGGAAAAAGTAATGGGTTTTATGCAACCAATATAGTTTCTTTGAAAAATCAAACGGGGCCTTCTTCAGGCCTGAGGCAGAAGTGCTCATGCAAAGTGATTTTTAAATACAGCCACAGGAATTTACCTTTAACAAGTGACATGTAATTTTTAACTCCTCTACAATCAGTCAGATCCTTAGAAAAAAATGTCGGGGCCCTTCTCATGAAGTATCAAGATATAAAATAGAATAAGTCTGCATAGCAAATGCTGTGTATGTATGTCTACGTGGCACACAGACATCCCAGGCAGAGGTAATAGTTCTGGCTTAGAAAACAGAATTATCTTTTCCATAATATACTGACAACTTTTCTGCAGAAACCTTGAATCCCCGCAGCACTGAGTAGCACAAATGTGCTCCATAGAGTTCATTATAGCCTCATCCTGACTTAAAATTTGGTGTGTGTTTAAATGCTTTCCTGGGGTATTTAAAACACTTTCGTTGCACCCCGCCTGTTAAAAGCAGACCACAATAATTCTGGAGATTGGAAGAGTCACTGTTAGGAAAAATTTTGAAAGCACTTTTAAAACACTCTACCTCTTCGTTATACATTTTTAAATCATTGCTGCTTCTCACAAGTGAGGGAGTGAAAATGCTTTTGCTTAGCCTCTTTCTCCTCTTTTTCTGGACCACCTCCATTCCCATCTACCCAAGACTTCTTGCTCATTGTTACTAGGCAGCTGCAAGTCCTCTAAAACAACTTGCTTTCATACCAACTGACTGCAAGCTCTACAGCAGTGTCATAATCTCTCATTTTTGTTCCTAAGGACATTCGATTTTTGAAACAGTTTGAGTACATTTGATCTTTTCAACTTTTAAAGGGCCATCAGGAAGACTGATTGTTCCCAGCTAATTGTACAGAAAGAAAAAGAAGCTGGCTGTTCATAATAAAAACTGCCCTTATGTGTAGAAGGAATTTAGTCATGATAATTCACATGGTTTGGGTCTGAGTTGGCAAATTTGATCCTGTACCAAGAGACTGTACGAACCGAGTTCAACTTGGGCACAACTATATTGACAAAGCCTTGGTTTTCAGTGGTGTCTTCAGAGGCTGTTCGAAACACAGGCTTCTCAAACGCAGTTCAAAACAGCTCTCAGAGCATTATGCTTCAGGCTCTCCTCACAGTGCAAATCACCTCTGTTGAAGACAACTTTTGAGAGCACAGCCTATCCTGTGGGGATGTTCAGCCCACAGGTCAGCTGGAAGGCGCAGAATGGCCACTGGTTGTACCTGGATCACAGCTTTCTCCACAGCGCACAGCCTTATGTGCCTTTTCTGCTTGCCGTGTTAGCACAAGGGACACTCTCTGGGAGGGGTTGCCACGTTCCTTTGGGGAAGGAACGGACACAACTTTCTACTGAAAGCCAACAGGATGGTCTAAGAGCAGAGGGTTTCTTTGCCCTTTGGTTTTCTTTTCATACTTTCAGGTCTGCCGTGCAGAGCAGAAGGGTGAAAAGGGCTGATTAAGATGAAGTGGCTGCCTCTCTTCTCACACCTTCACACCACTGGGTGAAGCAGCTTCTCTGACCAGGTGAAGATAAGTTTAAAGACAAGAAATTCCAGGCAGCAAAACCCCTTGAGCCATGTGTTTTGTGCACACCACACACTTGCCTCCCTCCCCGCTCTCCAGGGCTCAGAGAAGACTACATCTCCTGGAACTGGCTCCTGAGCTGAAACAGAAGGGGTGCTGGTGTGTATTTAATGTGCAAATATTGCTGTGTAATAGTGGCAGGAGTATTGCAAGTGACCTATGCAGTGACGTGAAGTTACTACCCAAGAAGAATAGGTTATTCCTTTCCTGTATGAATGTACTGATCTAACTTAGGAGAGAGCCATGGGAAAGGTGGACAAGGATCACACCATAAATCCTGATGACTGCTGCAAGCACACACTCATGAGGCAACGACTGACTCATCTGCAAAACCACGCAGGACGACACAGGCTTTTCACTGAGACTGGAGTCTTGGGGTTAAAAATTAAAAAAAAAAGAGCCAGAGGGCTTCCAAAGGGAACTTTGCCTAAAATGCCATGGGACAAATGATTCGAGTTAATGGTACCAACCTTGTTAGCCCAATTGCAGAACTCAGCAGCACTCAGTGCTTAAGGACTTAGGCACTTAGCTTAGCCCTCTCAGGAGCCTTCTGTAGCAGCGCTCTCATGCAGCCTTGCTATCTGTTAGACACACCTAAATTGAACGCTAAGGATAAAACAAGTAAGAGAGAGGAAAATGGATGTGTAAAAAGACATATTATCTATGCAATTTCTTTTGCCACTTGGAGATCTTGAAAATTGGATCTTGCATGTTGTTTTTGGTTTGGGTTTTTGTTTTTGTTTTGTTTTTTTTTTTTTGAGGCTCTTCTGTAGCATGAGTTTTCCTTAAGCACAGAATATAATTGTCCACCAGACTATATCATTGTTAAGCTGCCAAAAGGTATAGCTCTACCTAAGCAAGGCCTCGGGGCATATTTTCTTTTGCACTGGCCTTCTTGGAAGGTTTTTTAATGATTTTATTTTAAAGGAGCTCTGTCTGAGCACAGGAGAGGAGACAAACTGGCAAACTTCTCTGCAGTTCTGAGCTGGCAAGTGTTTGTGGTTTGCAGATGTTTGTCCTCTATCTCTTGCAGCATCTTAATGATGCAGCTCTCTGAGCTCTGCCACTTGCCCCTGAATTTTCCTCTCATGCTTCCCCTCAGCTTATTTTCACCTCATTTAATAACTATTAAGATAATGCTGCTGTTAGAAGCCAGTAGGGGCTCATTGCTGCTTTCCTACATCCACTCTCTACCCTGATACACTCACCTGTCTGCGTAAATTGAGCTAGTTAAGAGAAGGCGTTTTCTAGGACACAAAGATTTTAATACCCAGTTTTGTGCCTGGTGTAAATCAGCCTCACTCTGTGCTATGCAGGTTCTCCGGACGTTACTGGCTTAGCTCAGGTGAGGAACTGTTGAGTAGGTAGCAAAAGCTCAAGGCAATTATTCTTTATTTCCTTTTTCCTTTCCTTGAAGCGTCTCCAGAGCTGTCATCCATTCAAACATCTGGGCACAGATCTACCACAAAATGATAAGCCTGTCCAGCTGTGCCTAGTTTTCTCCAGGGCTACAGACTCATCTCTGGCTCACAGCAGTGGCTTTTCCCACACTTGCCAAGCAGCCTTGACCCTTGAGGGGCTGTGCTGGCCCATGATGACGGTTTCACATAACCTTGATAATTAATGCCTTTTGGAGCACTGGTTATTTAAACGTAACACTTGATGAACGCACATGCCTCATTTTTAAACATGATTATTCCGTATGGCCACAGCAAAACCCACATTAAGATGTTTCTTTTGCTTTTAATTCCTGCTCTAGTGAACCAAAAGATCCTGCATGGAAAAAAAAATTTTAAAAGGAAATATCCTTATTAACCACAGCTGGTTTTGCTGATTTGGGCAGTGATGGTGCAAGTTACTGTGACTGGGGCTATGGATGGGTGTTAAATGGTTGTCACAGACAGGTGATATTGTTGTACACGCAAGTGATCCAGCATCACATTCCAGAGCCAATTGTTCTACCTTAGCAAGGAAGGTGGGCCAAATTCATCCATTCTGCAACTCATGGTCTTTTTATCTCCAGATTTTCCATTTATTTTTTATATCTGCCAAGAGGGTAGTTTAGAGAACATTACATTGTCATAACATTGTATTCCGCTGGCAATATTCCTTAATTGTAGTAATAATACATAATCAGCCATATACGTATGAATTAATATATTACCCCTACAGCTTCAGCACTAACTTCTGTTACACCCCACACCAGTCATGCTTGGTTGCCTCATTACCTGAGTTTCCGGACATGAATTTCTTTCTGTTAAATGCTTGGAGTGTATCTTATTTTTATAATAGGAGCCAATGATATTTCTGTCAGAAACATGGAGTTTTGTTGCGAAATCTCTAATTTTAATACAAGATTTTCAAAGGGCTGAAGAGCCCAGCATTGCAGCACATGACTGGGCTGGCAAAGGGTGAGCTCTTGTGACGCTCACTAACACAGAGGCGTTTAGGGACACCTAAAACTACCATTCTCACTGTCTCTAGCTGCATGTGCAGCTGAAGTCTGCTGAAGATTTTGCTGCGACTTCTTTTCCTGAGGGCACTTGGATGTGTGGGAGCAGGCATTGCTCCCTAAGCAGACGGGAGCAGCTTTTGCGTGGGAAGGGAGGACACAAAGAGTCAGAAAATGTGGGGTTTTGATAAAACCGTTTTTCTGCAGTTGTGGTTAGGCAGAAATTAAAAGCCAAGCGAGGGAGCTTCTCAGCTGGCCTTGGGGCAGGGCAGCTTCAGCCGGTCCCAGCTACTGAGTGAAGTGTGCGTGATTCAGTGCAGTGTTCCACATCCCACCATCCATTTACTGTCCCCCAGCCACATTAGACCTACAGGACATAACCACATGCCAGAGTCCCGTCCATCAGAGTTACAGACTCGCCTCCAAAGCCACTCCGAGCCAGCCGAGAAAGGCCAGTGGGGTCAAGGACGGGTAAAAATGGTACAAAGAAAACCATGCTGTGATACACACTTGTCCTAGAAGGGTAGGTTACACTGGCGCTAGAGGAAACAAAAATCAAACAGTGAAGATCAGCAACACTTGTCTGTCTCTGCAAAAGTTTTGAATGACATCTGCTGAATGACAGTGCAACTCGATTTGCAAAGTCCTATTTTTACTTGCAACAAAGAGCTACAAAGAGCAAGCAGAATAAATGGCTGGGGTTTTTGCTGTGTTTTGCAAAGGTGAAATGTGGGACTGTGGAGGGCAGTGACATTGGTGAATGGACAAACTTTGAAATTATAAAGAAAAATGAACAGGGGAGAAAAAGAGAGGGAATTGGAAGAAATGGAGCAAGAAGAACATTATTTTGTGTAAATTAAATTTAAATAAAAAAGGATGACACTGGCTCTAATCTTGTCATGCTGAAGTATTTTAAGGCCAACAGTAATAAGAGAATTATATATAATGAGTACCCTATGACTATAAGGTTCGCTTTTTTCTTTTCTAATAATGATGCTGCTGATGTGCATTTGTCAAGAAGACAAATAAACACCCTTTTTATTGACCAAAAATGGCAGCCTTAGTCACTTAACATCTTCAGAGTTCACCTGCATCAAAGTGAGGAACTGTGAAATCTCTCAAAAAAGTGCAAGAAAAAGCCTCACAAATGTTAGGTTGCCAATTGATTGGTCTTTCAATGTTTCTTAAATAGTTGGGCAGAGCTGAGGGTTCTTTTCTGTGCTTTGCTGCTTTCAGATTGCTGGGGAAGTTGATTTCTTCTACTCCAGTATAATCAAGCTCAACAAGACTTGCAGGGAAACTCCATCTGAACAGTGACAGCCATAAAAGAAAACTTCGAGCCATCTCTGCTTGGAGAGTTTCCATGGATGCTGGCACACATGTGGTGGGTGGGTTCCTCCCAAGGGCCGGCAGGCATTGTCACCTCAGAAAGGGAAGAAAGAATATGGAATATTCAGTCCTATGCACAAGATGCAGTGAAGGGCAGATGCGAGACAGGTAGCAGCCACTGAGGCAACTGGTTTTTAAAACGGAAAACAGCCAAATCTTACCTCTGGTCTCCTGCAAGCTAGCATAGTGAGCTTCAGGGAAGATACAGTAAGATATTATTAGCTTTCTGCAATAAGAGAATAGCAGTGAAAGGATGATTTGTGACTCTAAGGAAGACTGTACAACTTACTGTCACAGGATGTTGAACTCAATGGTATATATTTGTTCAAAAATATTTAGACTTGTTCATTCGCATTCAGTTATTATTAAATATGATAGTTTGGACATAACTGCCTTGCCAAAAAGTGCCTGAACATTGTCTGATGTTCATTGTTAGATGTGAGTCACTTCATACTGGCCCTTTCCCTCACACACATTCCCTGTGAATTGTCCAATAGACAAGAGCAGAGCCAGGATGCTGGGCTAGATGAAGCTCTAGACTGACCTCCCATGGCCTCTCTCCTGTTCTTAGGAGGACAAGTCCAGACTAAAGGTATAAAATGGCTGCATGGCAGCCTATATTCATTGCAGTAAATACCATGCTAATCATGTACGCAGATGCTGAGAAGTAGCTGCCCTTCAGCTCTCCTGGAGTCTGAGCAGAGAAAATCTGTCAGCCAGAAGACCACAGAGGGGCATCCTTAGACGAACAGATCTTTATCACAGAGGCAGAGTTATTAGTTGTTCCCTTGTCTGCCCTTGAGGGAGCATAGATACAGCCCATTGCAGGCTGTGTGAGACCCCAGCCCCTCAAAGCCTTCCCTGCCTGCTCAGTGTCCTGAAGCACAAACAGCCCTGAGCAACTTCAATCAGGCAACTCACAGTCTGTAACATGAACAGAGCTAGATTTTCTAAGCCCAGGGCTTTAAAGCTGCAGTCTAGCTCAAAACAGGACTTGCACTGTAGAATCCCTACCATATTTTCCTATACGAGTAGTACTGACTTTTGGCTAGAACATACAGTGATTTTTACTCACCATTGATTTTTCCCATTCCAGGGAGACAGTTGTACATATAAGCAAATGCTTCCTGAATTCCACCCAGACGGCAGAGAAGTATATTCATATGACAAGCTGTTTCCAGACAAGTGCAGGTATTTGACTGAAAATTAAATGGAAGCAGCAACTTCCAGTAGGGGTTAAACCTTAGAGAGAGAGCGAGAGCTCCTTTCAATCCTTTCGTCTTTGGGGAGCCCTGTGTATTTTCCAGTGGATGCCTGTGTGGATGGATTGAATCTAAGTCTGCTGGCCATCAGCTCACTGCAGTCCTTGGACAACGGATCCACACTCCCAGGTTTTTGAATCACTACCAGCAGCATCCTCAGCATCTGCCAGGTGCACAGGCAGACACATGTCCTGGCAGCACGAATGCTGAGTGCCAGAGCCGGCCCAGGAGGTTGCTGTCTGCCCCTCCTGCAAGTTTTAGGTCGAGGACTTCTGTAAAAAAATGGCTGCATTGGTTTTTAACAACCCTCAAACTGTGATTTGTGGAATCGTTTTCGGAGCCTGTGTGAGCATTCAGCACCATCGCTGCCCTGGGCACAGAGAAGCGCTTTGGCTGAGCACCGTGCCAGGGTCTGCAGAAAGACACCTATTCTTGTGCCCCCCGCAGCTGCTGGAGGCACCCTGCTTCACTGGGCGAAGGTGAAAGTCTGGAAGCAGGAGAAGCGGATGTAGGATGCAGACACTCAAAGGGGAGGGGAAAGAGGAGCAGGGAAGAGGACTGGAAGCTGGAGTGAGATACTATTGCCCTCTGTCGATCATTCCAGTAACTGAGCACGAGGGAAGCAGAAAAACTGTGAAAAGGAATGGACGAAGCTGGTAAAAACCAACAGGGACACCCTGCCTATGAGAAAACTTAATCTGCAAATCAGAAAAAGATTTCTGAGAACAGTGAAGCTGGGAAACAGGCCTAGAAAGGAAGAGCAGGGACAACATTCATACAGTTAGGGTAGAGATTTATTGCTTTCTGCAGTGCTTATCGTGGTAGTCAGTAGTCACAGGAGACAGTTTTGATACCTATACACAAGATCTTTTACAAACTCCTGTATTGTTACAAAACAGATGAATCCACTAGCCCAAGTACAATGAAAGGGTTACAACTGAGCAGAGCAGAAGCTTCCATCAGAAACACATTGTCAGGAAAATGTCTGCAGCTGCGAGACAAATTCTTTGATGGTATGTCATATTTTGGATATAAGGTGTCTGAGGGGAGTCCAGAACATGGCAAAATTTCCAGAATGAGATGCAGTCTTACCAGCAATTGTCTGCTCTGCCCCTGAAGCTCTGATGCTGAAAAAAGCTTGCGGAAAACAGGATAAATGTAATCTGGGTCAGTGACATTGGTGTTGCTTTTGTTTATTAGAATGTGAAATGAGTTGAATCATTTTTGTCTGTTATGACTATTTATGTGCGTGGGTGGAAATAAGCAGTTTCTTGAGCTTTCTTGTTAGGCTGTAACTGCTCAAACCCCCCAGCCACAGTTTTAGCAAAGTGAACACATAAGGTCGACAAAGGAGCAAGTAGACAGGTAAAAGAGGAGTTAATGCATGTCTACAGTTAAAAGTTAAAAAGCACAACCCGAGATGTCGAAACTTGTCTGAGCTGCAGCCAGCGTGAGGCTGCAGGCAAGGAGCTGGCACTCAAGGACAGACCTGCCACGCAGCCGGGAAGGGGAGAGTCCTGAGGTGACTGTCACCAAATGCAGATGGAGTTGGTTGCACAGGTCTGGGCTGTAGGAAAACAACAACAAACATAAAAGTGACAGGGCTGACAAGTGAGCTGCTCTCTGGACCTTACAGAAACTGAAGGCTCATACTTGATCTGATAATTAAGGGAAACAGACTGATCCCCAACTGTCTGGCCTACTCAATAATTTTTACTCATATTCAGTGCTGTTTGTCGGGGTGGTCCCTGTCACCATCTAAATGCTGTCCTTTCTCTCAGAAGCCCAGATCCACCAGCTGCACTGAACTGAATGGGGAATTGCAGCCTGGCCAAGCTGTTTTCATTTCTGCTTTTGCTCTTGTGGCTTCCTCATGCAAACAGTGACAGGAAGGCATTATGATGGGTAACAGCTTCAAGCTGTCCCATGTGAATTCATAATTTTTTT
>VYZQ01022952.1:21821-51127 GCA_013400655.1 Mystacornis crossleyi | reverse complement strand
TATATATATATATATAAAATGCATACATATATATACATATATAATAAAAGACTGGATATAAAATTTTTGCTTGCATTTAAGTACAGAATACAAAACCTTGATGCTCCTTCAAGGCCTTCCCCTTCCACATGTTAACCTCTTGTGTACAGAATAACATTGATCTTTGGATTCAATTTTCTCGGGATCCTTTTTTCAGAATATTCTTTAAGAATTAACGATCTTGCTTAATAATACTTTTAAATGATTGAAATTAAGAATAAAGAATGCAGCCACCTGCCAATATCCCAAAATTGTACAACAGCAACTTCAGGTACAAGGAAGAAGTCATCTCTCCTATTCATTTGGCAACAGTTCCAAAGTTTCCCACAGAAGCAGGTTGATCTACATCATGTTCAGCACAGAAATGTCTCCTTTATAAATAGGCAGCTTGGATTGTTTAAATTATTTGTAAGCCTGACCCCTGCTGGCAATTTTCAAATATTATAAAGTATCATCTTTTTCTGCTCTTAGAAGCTTCTAAAATGCCGAGAAGCAGTTTTAGCACTGTCCAGGCCATTAAAAAATATCATCAATAACTTTCAGCAAGAGACACAAAGCTAGTGGGGATGGAGGATGCTGAAGCAGGAGACCAAAAAGGTCAGGAAAAATGGAAATTCAAAGTGGAATTAATGCTTTTAACGATGCATTTCTAAACGGATTGCAGAACAGGCCGTGAGGAGAGCAACACTCTTCTCTGAGGAACAACAGCGCAACAGCTCCTGAAAGGTCAGAGCCAGACACAGGACTCTCATCAGTTCTTTCTCCATTCTTGACATGCTGAATTTTAATTGGGAACAAATTTCTCCCCATCCAGCCTCACAAATAATCTGACACTGCTGCTGTCCGCCTGCAGAATTTGTCTCCGTGGGGAGGTTTAAGCTCAGGCCTCTCAGTTGCCCTTTGAAAATCACTCATGGCAGTGACCAGAAAACACTTCTCAAAGACCTGAGACACAGCTGTAATGAGGGTAGACTGAAGCCATTACATTTTTGTGCTATTTCACCTGCAATTTTAGGATTCAATAATCTGTTTGTGCCCTTTGTGCCTCGCTGCTGAGCAAGCGGTGATTTAAAGCCCGGGGCACTCCCAGTCAGGCAGCAGATACCACAGAATCCTGAAATGGTTTGGAGTGGAAGGAACTGTAAGAATCATTTAGTTCCCCACTCTGCCATGAGCAGGGACACCTTCCCCTAGACCAGACTGCTCCAAGCCCCATCCAAGCTGGCCGTGGAGGCTTCCAGGCATGGAACAGCCACAGCTTCTCTGGGCAGCCTGTGCCAGGGCCTCCCCACTCTCACAGGGAAGAATTTCTTCCCTATATCCCATCTAACCCTGGCCTGTGTCAGGCTGAAGCCATCCCCTGTTGTGCTACCACTGTATGCCATGGTCAAAAGTCCCTCTTCAACTCTCTTGTAGCCCCTTTAGGTACTGAAAGGCCTCAATAAGGTCACTCTCACTGTGTTCTCTTCTCCAGAACCACCTACTCTGTGACCAGCAACAGCCACAGGAGCACCCGTGAGCTGAGGGTCACAGCCTCTCCCCCCGAGCATCTGCCCCCTCAGATGGCTGCCCCTCCCCAGTGTCCCAGCTCTCGGGGCAACCTCCTTTCCTGACCCAGGGTAGGGCTTCCTGCCATGCTCAGGGCAAGGTCAGCCCACCGAGGCACAGGGCTCTCCCTTGGTTCTCCTTCAGAAACAAAACCTGCTGCGTCCTCTGCTCTGAGGAACAAGAACATTGCTGTAACCTCTTTGTGCCAGGAGGATTTTGGGACTGACTAGTGCTTTCACCATTTATCCCTCTCCTAACTTATTTTTAACACTGTTAAGTGTCCTGGATCTCCAGTGGGAAAGCGTTCAGAACCATTAGCAAACAGTTTGTGCTATTCCAGCTTTGCTTCCCAGCCCCCTGGGGAACGCTTCCCAGTGGCAAAGAGAGAGAAGCAAGGGAAATCCTATCTATATATAAACACAGCAAAGCATTTGCAGCTGGTGGTTAAGATATGGAAGCCAAATATTGAAAAATATTTACTGGCTTGGCACTTGGATTTTTTTCATTTACGTAAGTTCAGGTATAGGGATGACTGTGTACTGCTTTGGGATGCACCAGCATCCACAAAGGCAGCCTTGGTGCACACACCTTGTGCCTTTTCTCTGCAGGGACACCTGCACAAGAGAGGTGATGCTATTTTATCACCAGTTGGCAATCCTCACCTTGTTACACATTGGAGTTACCTTCAGGTAGGGAGAACAACCCAAGACAAATTTGTGTGAGGACCACAATAAGCAAGGATACAGATTGTGCTGGGTACAGCACAATCATCTACCAGCTCAATTTATGGCCCAGAATGGTCTGGGTTAAAAGGGACCTTAAAGATCATTCTGTTCCAGCACCCCCACCACGGGCAGGGACATCTTCCACTAAACCAGGTTCCTCCAAGCCCCATCCAACCTGGCCTTAAAAGCTGGTGTCTGTTCTAAAAACAGCCTTGTGCCACAAGGAAGGAATAAACATCAGTTACTTTCTGAAATATCAACACCATTGTCAAGTTTTGTAATACAGGGAAAAAACCACTTGAAATAATTTCTGGAGAATTCATGAACTTCTCCACACAGGGGTTTGAAAACATGAAAATATTTAATCTCTGGCAAAGATCTCTTCACATGTCTGGAAGATTTTCCTATATCAGACAGCTCAACCCAGAGCTGAAGGCTCCACAGGCATAAGGTAAATTGATGCCACCTCCACAACCTTTCACAAGATCAAATTTAGTGCAAGAATACAGATTCATTGGCATTTGCTCAGCCACCTGGATTTTCCCACTTTTAAAAACGGAGCTTTATATTGCCCCCACTGCATGTTTCATTATCTCAAATCAGAAGAGGGAATGAGGCAAAAAAAACCCACCTACAGCCTCAGGTCTCCTGAAATGACACTTGTGAGAATCAGGAGACATCCCACCGTGTGTGTTCAGTCTATCTAAAAACCTTAGATCGTGAGACAAGGCTGCTCCTACTTCAGAAGGAGAAAAGGAGGCAATCTGTCAGACTTTCAACAGCATCCAGGCACTCCAAAAGTCTCTCTCAGTCCAGAGCTTTTCAGTGGAATTAACCAGTGAAAACTTGCCCCCTCCATCACCCTTTTATCTTTGTTTTACTGGTTTTTAATGTTCTCAGCTGTGTTACGTGGTTGCCTGTGGATATCAGCGATGAGGACATGTCTCACAGAGGCCCCATCTGCGAAGGGGACATGGCCATGTGGAAAAGCTATTGCTGAACAGGAAACTACTGAATGGAGCAGAAAATGTATGTGTTGGGAAGATGCTGTTAAGGGATCCAGATGGCGTTGAGACGGTGTTAGGAGCAGAGCAGACAGAATTCCAGCAAGTGTGACTAATGGGCACTGGCAAGGACATGAATTTCTTTTGAATTACTGTAACTCTACCCAGTCACTAAATCCACAGAAAACATTTAGGATTTACTGGGGTTGCAGTTTGACAGCAGAAAGAAAAAGTTCAGATTTGTTCCAGCTCAAAAGGTCTTTCAGCTGTTGCCACTTAAGTCATCAGTGAAGATCTTTTTTAATATATTCCATTTATTTATAGATTCTGAAATACCAGTTTCTGCACATTTATCACTTCCCTCCAGAAGGTGCTAATGCCCAAATGCTGTACCCTACAGTGCAGGAACTCAATGGGTTGACCACTGTTTCTTTTCATAGGATCTGCAGAATATAAACAAATATTATTTCAGAGGGAGCAGCAAAAAGTGTGAGAAATGACAGCATTAGCACTGCTTTTATTGTCTCTCCAGAAACGATGATTCTGGGAGAGAGTTTCACATTTAAAGTTATAAAAGGTCTGACAAAATAGCACTTTGTTCTCAAGAGAAGGAGAAAAAACTGATAAAGTCTTTCAAGTTTCTGGCTGAAAATTTACTTTCCATACTAAAGAAAAATGAGACAAAAGATGTATTTTTAAAAGCTCTCATTCACTCACAGGAGGTGAATACAGATTCAAAGGATTAATATGGATTTATTTTTTTTTCTCCTTTATGTCTCCCCTGCTTTTGTTTTCAGAAGTGAGCTCCTAACCACGGCGTCCATATGGAAAAGCCCGGAAGCTCAACAGTCCATTCCTGTTCTGCACACTCCTCTTGCTGGCTTCAGTGGCTCCCCCTATTTTTCACATTCCTTCGTGACAGCAGCTAACAGGAGAGACTGGGCTGAGCCCAGAGGAGCAGACACATAATCCTGTAGGTTATAGGATTTCAAAGACTACAATAAACTACAGAAATGGAAATAACTCCCTCATAAGCTGTGGCATTTCCTTCCCCTCTTTCCAATTTGGAAGTTTGCCTTCTTCCCCATTTTCTCCCAGAATTAGTTTCTGGCAGTGGTGTGTAGAAGGAAGGAGTGACAGTGGAGTTTGTGTTGTTCTCTTCTCCTTAACAGCTACATAAAACTGAGTAAACTGATGCTGTTGAGGCCCACAGGAGGAGGATGAGCACAGCAGACCTAACCCCTTCCCATTCCGATCCCCGTTCTGCTCCAAACCCCTTCTGTTCTTTACTCACAGCCACCCAGATCATTGCTGCTGTAGAGAGAGAACACATCCAGCTGAGCCATGAGGAGTGTTGTGATGTGGACCACATCACATTATTCCTGAACCCCAAACGACTGGGAGAATACAGTGATTTATTCTGTGTTCCTTTGAGAAGGAGCCTCTTCTATGAAGAAAGAACTTGGCCCAGTTTCCTGAACAACGCACAGAAAATGCAAAATAAAGTCCAACCACATCCACTAACTGCTTAAGTCTAGAAACATGAGAAAAAAATCTTTACGGAGTTGATTCTGCAATGCTGTGGAGTGCTTGAGAGTGCAAGGAGACGTCTGAAGCAGTGATAGAAGCCAACAGTACGGAAAAGGGAGCAGGGACTGGCTTACAAGTGCTCCAGCTAAGAGAGCTCCAGCAGAAAGAATGCCCTGCACCAAATCATTTACTGTTAGAGCTGAGCAGTGAAAAGCGTGATCAAAATCAAACAAATCCATGCTTTGTGAGCAGCTCTGTAGCTAAATAACCAGCACGAGGGTCTGGGACAAGTATTTAAATCAGCCATAACAACAAAAAGTGGTTCAGTAAAAGATGACAGGAAGAAAACAGTCTGGAATTAGAATGTGGGATTGTGGCGGCAATGCACCCGCAAGCTTCAGGAGCAAGAAAGAAGAAAACCCAAAATATCAACATGAAACAGCTGCAGAAGCTTGGTCTCTACTGAAACAGTCTTCAGAGTATGGCACATCACTGCAAAACAGCTCTGCACCATCAACAACCACACTGGGAATTGGCCCGGGTTTGGGACATCCTTTGTGTGAAAAGTTTGACACCATTTCATGGAAGGAGAGAGATGAGATTAGCAGCCAAAGAAATCCTTTAAAAACAAAGAAGGAAAAACATTATCTAGGAGCTTTAGGGCTACTGTTGAGCTGACTCAAACACCACGATCCCGTAACAAGGAGATATTTGTGAGCTCCACTCATCCCTGCCCAGGAAACAGATTTTAGTCCAGGGCAGAGCCAGACATCTCCATCCCCACTGCCAAGAGCCTGTCACGATACGGAGTGGTCTGGACTATGTGGCAACCCAGCTGTTTCTCCCTACACACACAGTCCCTGAAGCTGCTCAGGTAATAGATGGCAAATGCTGCTCAGGGAAGTTAAACACCAAATAATGAGTCTTGGAGGGGAAAACAAAGAGCCTGAATGTCTCCCAGATGAAAGGGTGGTGCAGCAACACTGACCAGGGAAGGAGAGACCAGGGAGGCACTGCAGAAAAACTCTGCAAACCTGCCGGTCCCAGAAGACAGCAAACAGGCTGCTGGCTTTACTGATACACAGGCACATTATTAATCAGGAGTGACAGATTTAATGCTGCCAAGGAGGTGGTGAATACCCCTGCAGCAGTGTAAACCTCAGGTTTCAGAGGGTCCAGTGTGTCTTAGCAAAGGAAAAGCTTGAAGGAGCTGAAAAATCCCCACAAAAGGCAAAAGTTGACGGAGACAGGTTTATCTCCCTGAAAAAGGGAAGTAATAGCATTCTATCCTTTAGCAGAACTCAAACATATGATAGAATAAAAAAAGGAGATGTATGCCTTGGGCCTCCAGAACTATTAGAGCACCTTGAGGGAACTATAGGGGTGAGTTCCCAAGATTAGGTGTACAGCCCTGAAATGTATTGGAATAGCTTAGCTGAACATGTGTTATTTTCAAACACCTCCCTCCTGCTATGGAACTGGGCTTTCAAAGCCGTAAAACAAGCTCCAGAGGCAAAGCACAAGAGCAAAGCCATAACATACAGGCCAGTAATTTCTGCTTTCTGCAGGATTCTGCTTGCTGCAAAACCTTGCTTTCAAGTCCTATGAGGGAGTCACACTTTATTGTGATGGAGTTGAAAATATAAAAGAATTAAGAAGTAAAACTCCAGCCAAAGTCTTGCATCAGCTGAGAATAAAATACTCAGCGTGTCAGGACCTGATTTGCTCAACTTAAATGAAAGGAACTTTATTAAACATTCAGAAACAGGTGAACTTTTCTGTGCTCAGTATTTATTGTGTCACCTGCTTTGCAATGGAAGCTATAAATTCTTTAATAAATACATGGAAGCGTTGTTTAGCTTCACTGTAGCTTTTGTAAATGCTCATGTATCCTCTGCTGAAATGCTGTTTTGTAACTACTCTTTCACTGAATCACAACGGGTACCCCTCTGCCACCTCCAGCAATGCACAAGGGGAAACATCCCTCTTTTATCTCCAGTGCTACACATGCATCAGCAGTACAAAAGCTGGATTCTAAACCTCTTCACACACATGCCAAGAGATCCTGTATTTACAGTCGAGATTTGGTGAAAATAGGAAATAAACAGCAATGCTGTTTCCACAGGAAAGAAAGTCAACAGGGGGAATAGTGATGCAGGAGCCAGTCTTACAAATTAACTGACAGCAACAGCCCCCAAACATTAAAAGAAAAGAGCCTGAAGCCTCCCAAAAGATAGCAAAGCTTATAAAGTATCTAAATGCAGGACAGAGCAGGAGCTGAGTGTTTCTGTTAATGGTTCATGGGTTTGGGTTTTTCATGTCCATAAGAGCTGGTGAGAAAGTAAAACGTGCTCAGGAAAAGAACATCCTACTTCAGGAATACCAGGAAAATATGTTCTGATCAGTGGTACCACCCCATTGCCTGAACAGCAGGCAGCCTATGGACTATACACGTGTGTGTGTATATATATATATATATATAGGAAGTTATACACATAAACTTCTTCATGCACCGAAGCACGGTGAGCTCCGGTACCTGCTGCTCTGCCAGGAGATAACAATAACCACAGCAGGCAGTGAAACTACCCTGGGCATTTCCCTTCTCGTTAGTTCCACCAAAAAGAGCAGAATCTGCTCAGCCTTCCCCTTGCTTTGCCTACCTGAGCGTGTCCACCTCCTCCTTGGTGATGACAGAGCTCTGCTCAGCCGTGCACTGCTGAGACTTCAGGACCTTCATCTCCACCTCCAGCTGCAGGAGAGAAAAGGTATTAGTTCCTGCAGCACTGGTAAGGGGCACACATAAACAGCAAAGGGAGGAGGAAATCATGAGGTTCTGCACAGATCAGACTTCTCATGATACAGATGTGAAGCACAATTTCTCACATGTGGAATGTCAAAACCTCACTTAACCCTACTTCCCTTTGGAATTCCTTTTGCTTTCCCCAACACTTTCTCCACAGTAGATAAGGCCGAGAAAGTTGAATGTTACTAGCAAAGCTTCTGCTTCTCTTCCAGATATTCCCCCAATTTTTCCCCATGGGTAATGGGGCGCAGAAGACTCTGTCTGGCATTAGGAGCTCGCTGGTTCCTGGAATTCAGTATTGACAGTTCAGCCTCACTCAGTTCCTCCCCCAGAAGAAATGAACCACAGGATTACACTGTCTTGTCCACGACAGCTCTGAGACACACACATTGAATCCAAAAGACTGGGGAATATTTCCAGCACTCTCCAATATACACTTCTAGCTGTAGCTCCTCAGGTAGCTCTGGCTGAACAAACAAACAATTAAGGATATTTTCTGCCTCTGGCTTTGTTTGGGAAGGAACTCACAAGAAAAACTCTACAGAAATGAGAACTTCTTACCCAGACTCTACAATTCCCAGGCTCCCTGACTTGTAGCAGTCTGGATCCCTAATTCAGAGATCAAGACAATGCACAGATTGATACACTCCATATGTTACTTGTTTCTAAACCCCTCAGAAAACGATTTATTATGAAGTGTAAGCAGAGACAAACTACCTAGAGGATACTCAAACTTCTGTTCCAACACCTTCTCCCAGCTTAGACCTTCTTCACACACTCATCTTTGAGATTCTGGACTTCCTTTTGTCATCTGTCTTTTTACCACCTGTCGACTAATTCCCCTAATAAATCTACTGACGGAAGCTACATTTTTTCACCCAGGAGGAAAATAATAAGCAATCCAGCCTTAATTATAGATGCAAAACTTATGACCACAGAGAATTCAACACTCAGCACCAGGGAAATAATCCTTTAATACACCATTCCCTGTAACACCATAGATTGGACTTGTAGAGAAAAATCACATTGCAATGGCAAACTTCCGCAAGCTTTTTGCAGAAACTCTCCAATTTTACAAGGAAAAGGATCCTCTTGTCACGGACAGTCATATTGCTCAGACAGAACTGAAGTTCTGACACGCTGTGTCTTCACCCTTCCGTGCTTACCAGAACAGACAGGCAGAGCATGGCAGGGCTGTTGGCAGGAAAGAGCGGAAAATGGATGGTTGGATTATTCTCCCACCCCTTTCTGACACCAAAGGAACAGAGCAGAAGAAAGAGAGCATCAAAAAGATGTTTTAACCTAATTCCCCCCGGCATCCCAAAAAGCCCTGCATTCTCCCCCTGCCTGTCACAAAACATCCAGGAATAAAAAATGAGCAAAGGCCCACCTGCATCATCAGGCTGTACAAATGTTAATGCATATTAGCTGTCTGATAAGATTATCACAGCCAGAAATGCTTCCCTCAATTTTCTGATTACTGAGCTTATCTCTCCCAGCTCAGCCCATCACAGATGGCTGGGGATAAAGCAAGCACACCAGATAATTCCAGGAATGTGAATAAAAGGTACTGGGATGAGGAGTAGGCTTCAATTCCAACCTACTTCTAGCAGGAAAACACTCATTATGCCTCCCATTTCCCGTGTCTGCTGAAGCCTGGATGTGTTTGCTGTTAGGAGGTTGGGGATGCTTTCCGGGATGAGTGAGGACAGCATCTGAAGATGGAAGGGCTGGTGAGTTATTTATCACTGGCTAAGGGGGCTCAGCCTCAAGTCCACGTGCCACCTGCTCACCCACACGAGCAGATAAACCACGGCCGCCTTCTCAGGGGACAAGGGTGGGAGAGGAACGTGCTGTTGTGATCTAGGGTCTCTTGTGATGGCTGCACAGAGAGGGGAATAAACAGAGCGTGCAACGGGAAAAGGAGACAGGAGAGCGAATGCACACGAGCTCGAGGGAGCTTGGGAGAAGCATCTCACTTGAGACACAGCAGTGACACGTTAGCGCCAGGTACGCTCAGCAGCGGCACGAGGAGATTCTGCTGAGTTCCTAAGAATAAGCTGCTGAAGGAGAACCAGGAGGGAAGGGCACATGGGCTGTAAGGGCTTTTCATCTCATTTTTATGTCCTCCCAATTCGCAAGCGACAAGACTCCCGGAACCGAAAATCTGATGTGCTCGAGGTGAGAAGGGAGAGGAGGACGCAGTGATATCGCTACAGATGAAACTGGCTCGAGCAGTGAGCTGCTGACACGAATCTGCTTCCCAGAATTAGGATTAAAACTACTGGAGAGTTTAAAGTTTGGGCCGAGACGTCGACTGTGCCACGGGAAATTACTGCCGTTCAGACCTCACTAATTGTTTATAAAATAAGTAAAATAATTAGGGTATTAAATACTTCATTCAAAATGTGCTGTTTCCAGGTTTCATCCCTAGCAATTGTTAGGAAAATATCCCTTACCGCCAATCTCACCCAAGATATTAAAATATTAAGATATTAAAAATGCTATTTATTATGTTACCAATGTCTTTTCCAGGACAAAAATAGTTGAGATGAGATGGAGTAGGCTACTGTTGGGACCCAATTCTGCTTTTCTGAACGCAACACAGTACAAGCAAGACACAAAACAAGAATGAAGAGAACAGCTAAAAATAAGGAATCTGTTGATAAAGCAAAAGAGGTGAGGAGCTTTCCAAGCCCATTCCTTTTGACCCAGCCTCAGGATAGCTCCAGGAATGGAATAATTCACCACAGAGGCAGTTTGTCCCTTCCTGTCCACTTGTCCTCTCAGCACTTGTGCCGAAGAACAGCCTCAAGAAGGGATAAGGAGAGGAAGAGCCAAACCCCTCCTGCTGCTTTCTCTGCCTAATTCCCATCACATGCCTTTTCCTAAATTAATTTCCAGTCCTGGTCTCTCTTGTTCACCAGATGCCACTTTCAGCAGGCATTTTATGCTTTTTGAACCAACTCACTATTCCTGGCCAAACTCTTCCAATTTTTATCAATAATTTTATGCAACTGGGCGAGTTAAACTTTTATTGCTTTGAATACATTAAACTAGTAGAAGTCATTACCAAGCAGAGAGGGGAAAAGGGCTGCTCAAATTACAGCTCACTGCTGTATTCCCCCATTCCACACCAAACGACCCAGGTCAGCCTTGATCTTTTAACTGGCACTGAGAGCAGACAGGGAACACTGCTGTGAAGTACAGCACCGCATCTCTTGTCCCGAAAGCTGCACAAGAGGGACCTCAGGACCTACATCATCTGCAGGAGCTCCAGGGATTATATCACCCAGGATCAGACCCCCAGTGATATTCCCACCATACAGAATGCATTAAAAACTTGAAAAGAAACCAAGCTGTTATTTTAATAGTTTTTAAAGTAATCTAAGGTTTTTATGATAAGGCAGAATAATGAATAATATCAGAGCCCATGAAGGAATAAAACACATGAACAGGTACTTAATATTTTGAGGATGTGTTGTTCTCTTCTCAAAGTATACTGGGGCCTCTTATTCTCAACGTAAAATGATCCCATTTATTCTGAACCTTTTCTACCCTCTTTAACTTCTTAGGTGTGAATTCCAGTCCAGCTTTACTGCTCTCAATAAAAAGTGATGAGGACACACAAAGAATATAGGCTAATTTTGGAATATCCATTGCCACAAATATGGAAGCGCCCCAAAAGATGAAATGCAAATAATTTTTCCAAAATAAGTACTGCCATCATTTTTTATCAAAGGAGAAAGAGAGGAAGGAAGAGCATGGATGGATTTTCATCTAGTATTTAATTATATGAAATACCACTCTTCTTTCAGCTTTACTTTTAAACGTGCCTGGACAAGGTTCCAAGAAGGTGGTTCTCCTCCAAGTGTTAATGACATAGCAAACACCCACAGTAGGGTAAGAAACATGTTCCTCACTGGTTCTCTCTTCTGCAGCAATTATTTAAAGACATATGAGATGATAGGAGAAACAAAATTATAAATTCATCTCCTGACAGCTAGAATAAACAGAACTTTAGTTTAGAGAGCTGATTTTATTGGTATATTTCTGGCATTTGTCATTTCTGACCCGTATTTGTCCCCTCCAACCAAGCACCCTGAGCCTCTGCAATGCCATGGACCTGTTGTTCCTCACAGTCAGCTCCAGCACTGATGGAGAAAAGCCTTTCCAGAGCATCCCACTGACCACTGCTGTCCACACTCCATCTTCAGAATGAGGCTCCTCACAGCTCAGATCCTTCGGCCTTGAAAACCACATTTGCAGACTTCTGAAAAATTTAACACGCCCTAAACAATGATCAAATCTCTGTTCCGGTGCCCCATTTTGGGTAATAAAGGACTCAAAATCTAAAGTATTTCAACTCACTGCCAAAGTAGGATTTGCACGTTGGAAAAAAAAAAAAATGGGGCTGGTTTACTCGCCCACATCATGTACACACATTTCACAGAACACATGCTGGAGACATATAGTTATTATTTGAATAATGAGTGCATCTTAGTGAGGGGCTGATACAGCAATCCTATCCTGATGAAGTGTGTCTGCACGTCATTCAGCATTTTTGGAACTGTAAAAAGCAGGAAATGCTGAATCCATTATAAATGTCTAAAGGTTTATTTAACAATGGGCTGATGCAACATCCTTTGAAAGGCCTTCCTCAGCAAAAGAGCTGATTTTGAACGGCAGCGATAAATGGGAACTGAATTGCTCGGAGCCCGCATGGAGAGGTGAATTGAGAGGTTGTGTTTGACTACAAGTCTCAACACAATCCAAGGAGCTATTTCAGTACATAAATATTTAAAATGTATGAACACCAAGCAGACTTGGAAAGGAAGAGCGTACACTAAAATAGACAAGAACAGAGAAACGGGACCCCGAGTATGACCCGTACACCGAGGTCTGAAATGGGCAAACCAGGACCCTGATGTGACAGCGATGCCATTTGTGCTTCTCTCCAGGGATGCAGCAAAGACTGAGGAGCTTCTCTGCCTCTCTTCCCACACGGGAGCACAGAAGCTTGGTGTTGGCTACAAGCTTATAAATCCAGCATCAGGACAGAAATCTAACATACGTGAAACACCGGTGAGTTTAATTTGGGTGTCCAGCAATACCACAGGGTAGCAAGACACCATGCTGAGCACTTCAGAGATCGTTCTGCTCAGCAAAAGCAGCACCACCTCTTCCATATGCCCACCCCACTGGCATTCTAGAGGGCTGTTCCCCCAAAACATCTGCAGAGAAGCACACACAGGGAGAACTAAGCCTCACCAGATTTCCCAGTGAACTTTACTCTTCTTCAAAAAGTAGGGCAGTACTTGTAAAACAAAATATTGCTTGCCATTTAGAAACAGGCTAAGCAGCCCAGGATTAGTTGGGACATTTTCTTGGGAAAATTAATCCTCGATGCCATTGTGAAACAAAAGCAGTAAAGCCAAAGAAAATCAGATATTCAATAAAAAGTGGGTTGGAACTACCCGTCTCCCACTTGGCTGAAGCAAAAAATATGTATTTTTTTCCTCTTGGAAGATGAAGGCTGGCTGGATCAGAGTCACCAGTCTCTAGGGGTTCCACCATCTGTAACAAGCTTGCTGTGCTTTTATCACTGAGAAGTCAGGGCTTGGAGCAACCTCTCAGCAAACACTTTCCTAAAAATGTACTCATGCATATATATTATTGGGAAATGGACATATGCTGACTTCTGCTTCTCTCCAGTACAGCCTGGATTGTGGCTTTTCTCCTCCTGTTGCAGTAAAAAGAGAGCAATTTTTCAAGTTTATACCAAATGTCATTCTATTTCATTTCCAAATATAATCTCCCAGAGAGAAGGTTCACTTGCCCTATTTCCAATCTCTGAAGTTAATACACAAATTTATATTCCTTTCTCCCACTCGCTCTCCTAAATTAAGAGGTGTAATTACTAGGAACGCTTGCTACAAACGAATGGAGTGCCAAGGGAGAAGGAGCTGTCAGGGCTGGACGTCTGCAGCAGCCACCCTCCCCTCTCCCTGTCCCTGGAGGATCCTGCTTATGAGGCAGTTTCTATCTTTCCCATTAGCAGGGGTAGCTCACACACAGGAGCAGATGAGAACGCCTCCCTTTCCAGGCAGGACAATCATAAGGGGCAAAATTACAAAATTAACTTCAGCCTGCCAAGGCCCACCGGTGCTTGCCAGGATGATTCCTCCCAAACTCACCTTTTGCCTCTCTCCCCAGCTCTGCTGACCTCTCAGGCAACATCAGGGTTCCTTAACGACAGCACAGAAATGCAGATCTGCGATCTAAAAATTCAGCCCCAGTCTCCTCACTCTCCCCCTTCCTCATATCCAGCACCCTCTCCAAAGGAAGATTGATTATTATAATCAGACTTAGCTCTGACACAGCATTTGCATTTTCAAAGCACAGCATAGTCATTAACTAATTCATCTACCCCAAGGGAGCCTTAACGAGCGTTCACCTCTCTCCCCTCTGATTCCCAATCCGTAGGCAGCCCGCAGCTCTCCTTCCAACACCTCCCCTCCACATTGTGCGGCACCAGCACAACTTGGGGAGACTCCAGACAGGCTCAGCGAGCCAAACTCAGCCCTGCTGCAAAGGAACAAGAGGGCAAACGCACAGACAGCCTATTTAAACCAGCCACCCTATGGTTTCCATACGTAATCACAGTGGTACTGGGTATGGCAGGAAACAGTTCGTTCTGCAAAATAAGGCCAATGCCACAGGGTCCCAAATGGCCCAAGCCTGAGCTGCCTGGCCAGCTGCAAGCACGTGAAGAAGGAATCACCATCACACCAGAGCCCCCAGAGCCCCAGCCTCCTGCTGCACAGCCCGTGCAACAAGCTCTTCCCCAAACACACACTGCTGCTCCAAGATTCAGCCACCTGCCCCTCTCAAGTGTCTTCTCACAACCCAACACCACCAGATGCCAACCTTCCCCATTCACCTACCTTCCTTGTTGCTTTATTTATTCCTTTTTTAGTAATCTGGGATGGGTGCAGGATGTGAGCTTGGAAATAAGCACTACCAAACATTTCAGATGGATGGAAGCTGGCTCAGAGCTCAAAATCAACAAACCTGGAAAGTTCACGGGGAAGAAGAGCAAACATCTTGTACAAGAGACACACCAAGCAAGGGAACTGAAGATGTTAATTCAAATCCATGAGTTTATTCAAGTATAATTACACATTTCAACCCTCACTCCAAGAAAGGAGCAGACAAGGAATCTCTTCCTCTCAGCCTGTCCTGCCCATGCTCCCAGGCACTGCTATGAGACCTCACTGCCACTGCTTGACAGCAAAACACCTCGATAGCTCCAGTCCAAAACCCCGCTCTTTGCTCCAACAGCTCATTCTGAAGAAGAATCACCTAATTTCCATGTTCATTCAGCTCAGAGCTCTCTGCTGTTATCAGCCTGGCTCCACCACTTCCACCGGCGTGTAGATGACTGCTTCCTTTAATTACTACTGAAGGCTCCTCCCAGCCAGGGAGAACAAAACAGCTGGTGTCCACCGAGAGAAGGCAACTCTGGAGTAATTAGCCTTAACTGGCTGACACCTCCTACCCATTACTCCTGGTTAGAACAGCAAAACACAGAGTAAGAGCCTGTTTAGGGAACCTGTCAAGGTGCCAGACTGAATGTGCCACAGCCCTGCCCAGTGTAGCCACGGTGCTGGCACAATGGAGTTGTCTGCTCTCGAGAAGAGCATCACACAGATCATTTCTTTCATGCAGGAACAGGCATTTTTGGCTGGAATCAATTCTTCCAGCAGCTGTAATTTACAGTCAAAGCAACAAATAAATCTGCAAAGATGTCATACCTCCTCCGTAAAGAGTTTGAATACAGTTTGTTTCCTGAAAATATAGCCTGGAGGAGTTTCCGGAGCATTCAGTCAACAATTCTCATCAAACGGGAGCTTGTAATCCCACCTCTCACTCACCCATCAGTTTTCTCGTTGAAAAATCATCACATAATAAACAGTCAGAGAAGAATCTATGCAGTTACCAAGCACCTAGGAAGATCAAAGGGGAAAGAGGAATCCAACATCCATTTTTCTCCACATTTTTTCCCATTTTCCTCCATTCCCCTCCAATTTNCGAGAAGAGCATCACACAGATCATTTCTTTCATGCAGGAACAGGCATTTTTGGCTGGAATCAATTCTTCCAGCAGCTGTAATTTACAGTCAAAGCAACAAATAAATCTGCAAAGATGTCATACCTCCTCCGTAAAGAGTTTGAATACAGTTTGTTTCCTGAAAATATAGCCTGGAGGAGTTTCCGGAGCATTCAGTCAACAATTCTCATCAAACGGGAGCTTGTAATCCCACCTCTCACTCACCCATCAGTTTTCTCGTTGAAAAATCATCACATAATAAACAGTCAGAGGAGAATCTATGCAGTTACCAAGCACCTAGGAAGATCAAAGGGGAAAGAGGAATCCAACATCCATTTTTGTTCCTTTTGTTTTCTAACATAAATACAGTGGAATCAATCCTGCTTAATACTGTAAAGAGAGCAAAGGAGCCTTCACTGAGTGCTTGAACTTAATCTTCTTTCCCCCACTCACATGGAACAACACACAGCCTGTGCTTTTAGGAACAGCTCTCTCGCTCCCGCTGCAGCTCCAGCCCAATTCTGCAGCTCACTACAGCTGGGAGCACTGTTTGCTGGCACATCTCGGCAGGGGCCAGCAGAGCGGCCTGCTCAAGCTGCTATCTGACCTCCCAGAGTTGGGAAATGTGAGGATGGGGCAAGGGATGCAGCTATGGGAAAGCAGCAGATCTCCTGACAGGGCCTCCGAGCTGCTTTCAGGGAAGTGGCAGAGCCTTGAAGGAGCCTTGTTCCCCAAACCCAGCCCAAAGAACAGGTTAAGTAGAGCAGGTTGAATATTTATTTTCTAGCTAAGTGACCCATCCTGAGGTTAGCCTGTGACAAAAAGCAGTGGCCTTTTAACGTATAAAAAGTGAGAAATCTCTCTCCTGGTGCCAAAACCCAAAGGTCACAGGGCCCTGCCAAGACTGTTCTGCCCATTTCAGCCTCTCGGGGAGGCGCCTGCAGGGCCCTTCAGTTGCCAGCAGCAGTCACAGAGTGAAAGGCAAACAGCAATTCCCTCTCCAATACCGTATGTTCAGCTCTGGTGCCAAAGCACAAACCTGGCATTTTAACCTTTGGTGAACATGTTCTTGCTGCCACCAGCAATAAACTCTGAGGTCCAGCTCAGAGGAAAGGTGTACTGGAAGTGCAGCGATGACATTAGCACCGAACACAGCATCAACAGGACAGGGCCTGGCAGGAGCTCCATTTTATACAGCCAGTCTTTAGAGGTTAATGAAATATTCATAAATAAGTTAAAATTCTCCTGACAAGCCAGATCCTGTAATACAACAAAGAGTTGTCAGCCTCAATTAAGCAATTCCAAAGAGGCAGGGCTCTGCCATTCATTATTTACCAAGAGGTCATAGGAAAAATTCTGCTCCATGATCTCCTCGTCTCTGTGGATAAATTGGGTTTTACAGCTCCTGCTGGAGGACTCTGCTGCCCTGACAGACCCCAGCCTGCCACAGCTTCTACCTACCCCCAGCATCTATCAGCCAAAGGCGAGAAACACTGGGAACAGGCTCTTCTAAGGACACTGAGACACAAAAAGACTCAAAGCAAATGATGCAGGCAGCTGATTAGGCTGTCAGTGTAAGGACTAAGTCTCGAAACTTAAAACTTTTTTTTAAAGCCTTTATCTCCCTTTTTGTATACACAAAGCCAGCCCCAGGCAAGAGGAGAAGTATCCAGCAACCTTTGATCTGCAGGCACATCCTCTGAGAACATGCCCTCCCTGCCACCCCAGATCCCATGGCTGGAGAGCTTCACACCCCCCTGCATGTTCAGGACAAGCTGTGCTTACAGAATTGTATTTCTTGCATCTCTCAGGGTAGTTCTCTTCTGATGCAGGCACAGCTTCCCAGGACTGCGAAAGCATGAGGAAACTGGTCTCCATCCTTGTCACAAGGAAGCTGTAAATTAGGTGTTACTTCGTCCCATCCAAACAACTGTTCAACGGCCCCAAGTCTTCCTTTCCCCACTCTGGTCATGCACTGGAACTTCATGATCCTTCTACAGCTTCTCCAAGCTGCCTTTCAGGAAGGCAGAATAAAGGAGCAGAAATTACTGAATCCTAGAGGTATCCTGGACCTCTCACCTAATTTTCTCGAAGTGCTGAACATAATGTAGAGACCCTGCATTCTCCAGGAAATTTTCGCTCAGCTAAATCGAACCAAGTGAGTTCTGAGGTAGCCCATAAACTTCTTGCAGGCTCTGTAGAGATGAATAAAGCCTGGAAAAGCACAATTCTTGCATGTCTATTAAATAGGCCTTTTGTGTCTCCAGGCTGTGCCTACTATAATAAAGCCTCTGATAATATCCCCATCCTGCTCTCATTTAACCAAGTAACTCAGTGTAACTCAGATTTTAGTGACAACAGTGACACTGACAAGGAACACTCCAGCTGCAGCACCCTCTAAACAGGAAAACGATTCACTTTTCTCCTCTACTCAGCAACTGAAGAGAAAAAACCCTCCCCACTCCTCCCTCTCCAGTCCTTGTTCCTGTTATAATCATGCCTGTCAGTACAGTTCAGGTTTTAGGGGTGCACCTGTGACATGGAGGCCATCCCAAATGATGGGCTACGAATTAGGGCAATGTCCATGAGTCCCATCTGAGCTAGAATTGCTCTCCAGGTTGGGTCAGACCATTTACCCCCAGTCTGGCAGTACCTGTCCCCCAGGGAAGAGCAGCAGGAAGGCAGCTCCCCACTTCAGGGAGCCACATTTCTTCCTCCTGACAGTCCTAACCCCTCCATGTCAGCTCTTATCGCCTTGGAAGAGCAAATGAAAACAGTCCTGCTGAAACCAAACAGTGCTGCCGCGTCCCATAAAACTTCCACCTTAATGGATCCAGCAGCAGGTTCATTTGTGTAATGGGACTTTTAAACAGACCGTTTATTTCTTTTTAATTTGAAGGGAATGTGCTATTTGATCCCATGTGCCTGGCTAAATTTTTAAAACAGAGATAAACCACGGGAATTGACTCACTAAGTCTCTCTTTCTCACCTAATTAAAATAGCATTGAGATAGCAACCTGCAGAGGTGTAAGGTGCTGGTCCCCTCTCCAGCCTACGAGCAGTTCCCTCATCCACCAGGCTCCCTCCACACTCCCTGCTTTGCCCACAGTCACGCGCAGCAGATGCTGCTGATGGTGCCATGCTTTCGTGTGTTGAACATGAATTTTCCAAGAGGAAACATGCAGCAGGTGCAACACACCAACTCAGGCTGTTCATCACTCCCTAGGCTAAAAGAGGGAGAAAAAAATAACCCTGTCTGTGTACCTCAGAGCTCACTATATTCCTACCCCGTGGGGAATAGCAGGGACCAGTTTTAATGTAGTTGTTTACAACAGGCACTGAGAGCTCTCTGCCAGGGAAAGGAGAAGTGTACTCCTATCCTCCTATTCTAGGCTTCACTCCACCTTCAGAACCAAAGCTCCACAGTTAAAACAGGGGGAAGATCCAAAACTTGGTATCAATGACTCCTGCACAATCAGCCCCCTCTTCTAACAACTCATTCAGAATTTACAGGATCACACGATAAAGTGAAGAATAATACAAACACTGTGAAGTAAACAAGCAACAAATGGCTCTGCTGAAGTAAAATTAAAACTACCTGATAGAGAAAGAGATGTCTCAGACATATTCAAAACAAACAAAATTCACTGAAGACCTTGGGTCTAAAAATATAAATGCACAAACACAATTACTGATAGCACAGAGGCTTTATCACAGAGGAGCATAAACTGATCAGAAAGAGGAAGCTACGTGAAAACTGAAGTAACAGGACAGAATTGAAATGTCATAGTGCAAGTCCCAAAACAGCTGGAACCCCTCCTACAAACTGAGCCTTCCTCAGGCAGAAACTCGAGAAGAGGCCAGAGTGGGGCAGGTGAACTGATCCCAGGATGAACATGGCACCATGTGGCACTGGAAATGGGTGATGGCTTCCCGTGGAAGATGCTTGTGCAAAAGCTACTGCTGGAACATCACCTGGAATAATGTGACCGCTCTGATTACTCATCTTCAAAGGAGAGACTGAAAGAGGAAGAGATTTAAAGGAAGCTGCAAGATTCATGAGGAAAGCGAAGAGCCTGTTTTAAGAAGGCTGCAAGAGCTTGATTTGTTTAACCTAGACAAATGAAAGGCTGGGAGAGAACAATTGTTCTCTATAAATATGTCACGGCATAAATATGAGGGAGGAAGAACAGTCACTGTAGTTTAAGGAGAATATTAGCACAAGAAAAAAAAATAGATATTAACTGCATATATATTTTCAGTTGGAACTGGGAAGATTTCCCCTATCAGAGCGGTCTTTCCATGACAGTAATGGTACAAACAACCAAAGCAGTTTCAAGACAAGCTTGATAAATTTATGAACTGAGGTATATGCTGCATTTGCCTCAGTTACTGAAGGACTGGAAGTCCTCTTCCAGTCTTCTGTTACTATATCATTTCATTCTGGATTAGCTTCTTTTGCTGTCTCTTTATAACCAGATTCATGCTTTTCAATCTGATTTGAGGAGTGGATATTTCTCTAAGATTGCCTTACTAAAACTATTCACCCTGCTGCTCAGTTGAGTGCCACGCTGCTCATCTGTCTTGGCTTCGCTGGCCTCACATAAGGTGTTAGGATAAAATCTGTCACATGGGAAGGAGATTTGCTGTCACCTGCTAAATCGATTCAGAAATTATGTAATACGCTTTTGATGGGTGAAGGCTTCCTGCACCAGTCAGTTCCCTCCTGCCCCTCCCAGCCTGTTGGTTCTATGGATATTCCAGCAAAGTTTCATTTTTAGTTATAATGACTGTGGTTCACCCCTCTGATCCCACATTTAATTGCCTTCCTGTTACAGATAATACAGAGAATTTACACTTCCACTAACGAACACCACTTTTGTTCTTGTTCTGTTGTATTTCTTACTTTATGTTCAGCAACTCTTAAACAAGAATTAAATGAGCTCTGTTGGCCAGTAATCCAGGGCAGGTCTTTCTATATTAAAGTTCACCTCTTTTTCCTGTTATCATTGGTGTTACCTGTAAATTAAAAATATAGGCAATAACTTTTCCATGTTGCCTTCCAGTTAACAGCTAGTTCCCAACTACATCAAGCTCAGTGTTCTCTGAGTTTATTTCTTTCATGTGCTCTCCTTTCTGTCTCCATTTCTACTCCTGATAACCATCAGTGCAGGCAGTCACTGACATTTAAGTTAACCCTAAACATTATGATTTCACCAGACTGAACACGATTGGTTCTTTAACTACTGCTGACCTGCTGCTCTTAAATAAAGGTCTCCTTTATAATAAAGGGTTAACCAACACTTTTCCTCAAGGCAAGGGGCATTCATTATATTAATTTTAAGGTGTCTTTATTCCCTCTGTAAGGACACTCAATTTATGCCATTCATTTGGTGACGGCTGCATTCTTGGACTTCAAATCTTCTTTACCTCCCACCCTGGCTAAGCAATTCTTCTGATTCTTATATCCATCCTTTTTAATCTGCTGGAGGGTGAAATTTAATTTGTTCCAAAGAGCAGTCTATAGATTTCAGAGCCCACATGGGCCAAGCTGTCTTTTGAAGATGAAAGCCAAAAGATATCCAGAGCACCTCAGGGTAATGAAAATACAGGTGATGCTTTTTTAATACCAAGCTGGCTTCCCTCAGGGATTAATGATGGAGAACAAAAAATCTTGACATGAATGCCCCCTGCTACAGAACCAGACTGGAAGAAAGCATAAGATGAGAGATCAGAGCTGTTGCTTGGATGGCAAACTTGAGCCAAACAATCTCCTCGTGTCTATAAAGGGATATGAAAAAGGCAAACGAAAATTACAGAAATGAACACGTCTTCTGTTTCCCTCCCTCAGGGAGGGAAAGAAAATATAACAAACAAGAAGGCATTTTCCACAAATAATATTTTGATGTGAGTGAAGCTCTCTCTCAGCTTTAGGCCAGTAGAGCACTAAACCAACATACCATGAGAAATAAGATCCTGGGACCACAGATCGAGGAGCTGTGTGAACTCTGAGCAACCTCCTGGAACACCCTGGAAATAACAACACTGTAGCACCAGCCTCAATAAAGAAAACTTCCAGTGCTGATAAAATTGTCAGAAAAGCACACATTCATACAAAAAAAAAAATTGCAAACAACAAACATTCAGCAAATAAAAGACAGGCAAACCCCAAGGATCTGTGTGGCAGCTCAGCGACCTGAGCCCTATCAAGAGTAGTGACTCTTATGTGTCCTGTGGGCAGGCTCTGTTCCCTTACAGTACAAACATGCTTAAAGAAAAATAAATAAGTGAAGGGTTAGAGGGAGAGCAAAATCAAAGTTTCATTGTTAATTACACAGCACAATGATAAGGGTAATTTTTCTTAAATCAAAAAATAAATTCTAGGTTCCAGTTCCCTGAAGGATATAAAATATTAGAAGGTTTTTTATGGTTGTAATCACAAACTCATTTCTCCAGCCACTACTGGCCGTGTCTAATTAGGGCAAAGTATGTTAATGATACAGAGGCACAGCCCAGAGATGTCTTCAGTTGCAATATTAATTACATTTAGGGAAAGAGGCATGAATTGTGCTTATACAAGCTAATTAGTATGGGTTTGCTAATTAATACTGGAAAGTCAAACTGCCTTTGTCTTGTCAACTGCAATTAACTGAAGACATTTAAATTTCTTATTTGTTCCTCCAGTAGCACACTCACTTTTAGCTGACAAGCAATGACACCCTGCACTGGAGCAGTCAGAACAGCCACTCCGTTCCACTGGCATCCCATTTCCCTCCAGCAGGACCGCGTGCTCTGGCCTGGCACACGGTTCCCCATCTCACACACACACCCCACCCTTCGTCTGCCACTGTCCCTGGGGACACAATTCCCTGAGCCTGTGTCCTTGGAGGAGAGGCCCTGAGTGTGCAGACACTGCTGCATTGAGGCCACGATCCCATCACATTTATCCCACAAGTACTTTACTTTTAAATATCGCTACGAAAAGAACGAATCATTTACCAGGGCACCAGCGACAGCAGGAAGCCCGCGGGACTCCTCAGTGAGGTGCCATCAGCCACTTCCCCAGCCCCAGAGCCCAGCTCCCCATCCCCAGTGCCCCAGGGAGGGTGGCAGAGCCATCACAGCTCTTCAGGGTGGCAGCAGAGATCTCACCTGCACAGAGGTTTGTCCCAGAAGCAGCCCAAAGATCCATCAGCTGCACGAGAGCACCTCACAGGTGTTTGCTCCATTTCACTCAGAGCCCCAGCCTGTTTGCAGAAGAGCTGACGAAAAGCAATATCCACACGTGTCAGCACCCAGAGCAGGACAGCAATATCCACACGTGTCAGCACCCCGAGCAGGACAGCAATATCCACACGTGTCAGCACCCCGAGCAGGACAGCAATATCCACACGTGTCTGCACCCAGAGCAGGACAGCAATATCCACACGTGTCAGCACCCAGAGCAGGACAGCAATATCCACACGTGTCCGCACCCAGAGCAGGACAGCAATATCCACACGTGTCAGCACCCTGAGCAGGACAGCAATATCCACACGTGTCCGCACCCCGAGCAGGACGAGCCCTTCAGCGTTCCCGGCTCAACATCAAACTGAGAGCTAAGCTCACGCGTGAAAGGGATGAAAAAGAAGGCAAGAGGCCAGGAATCCACACCAGGCAAATAGTTTTGCTGAAGTGTCAGATTTAAAGGAAAATAAGGCCATCCAGGTGAGACACTGATCTGGAGGTGGGGGGGGGGCGGGGGGGAAAGCCACGTAAAGAGCATTTTGCTGGATGGCAGGGAGGAGAGTGGGGCTGGTGGCACATCCACAGGAGCCCTTGNCCACAGGAGCCCTTGGCAGGCAGCTACAGAACAGCCCCATCCAAAGGGGACAGACCTCTGTCACCACCAACACTGCAGAAGAGACAAAGTGACAACAACTTTCCCTTACAGCTTTCGACTGGGGATGCAAAAGAACCATCTACAGCAGTGATAAGAAGGAGCTACACTGTCAGGTTTTCCCTCAAAGGGGGAAAAGAGGGGGGAAAAAAAATCTCTTTTCCTCTGTATGAATCAATTTTCCTGTATTTACTGAAGAAATTCAAGCTGCTGAATAAAGCCCACACCTCACAATCTGCAATTCATGGTCTAAAGCACCACAGAAAACAGCCTGTTCATGGGAGGTTGATGTAAGAGTTACTGGAAGATCACAAAACCAGCAGTTTTCCACTGAGAAACCCTTGGGAACAGGCACTGAACACTGACTGCTGCTTTATCCTCGGCTGATGGAGGATGCACAACACCAATTAATGCTTTAACACTGGAAGTTCCAGTTTCTCCCGCTGCTAGCCCACTTAAAACAACAAATTTTTGAAGGCAAACAACTCAAAATCCAGGCTTAATAAGGCCAAAAAGAAAAACTTTGAAATGCTTAAAAAAACCCAAGAACATGAGAGCATTTAAAACATAACAGCAAGTTTTTCCTCTGATACAGTTAACGAGCACAACCTAAAATTGATTGTATAGAATTTGAAACTGTTAAAAGGCAGCACATAATGAGATCAGATGGCAAACAGGATTAATTCAGTTTTCTTTCAAAGTATCAGCTGCGGCCTGTGTCACCACAGAAAGCAGCTGGACATACGAAAATGTTTACCCACAACATGAGACCACCCCAGAACCGGAATCAATTAACGGTCTCCTGATGGAAAATCTGATGTTGAAACAGCAAGAGGCACAAATTTAAAAACAGATCCTAACAGACATATGGCAACCCATTAATAGCACAGCAGGGGCACCTCATCCTGCCCTTCAGTGCCCTACTAGAGTTCAGCACAAGTGTAAAAAGACCCGTGTTGGCACTGTAGTTTATGACTTGGATTTTAGAACAGATGTCTGTTTAGCACCTACTTACTAGCCAGTGATGCGGGCCTGGTTTTATATTAGTAATTAAATTAACCACATCTACAGAATGAGTCTCTGCATCCTGGATACTGCTCAGGTTTTCCTTGTGACGAGAAAAAGTTGCAGGAATCCCACAATTCATCCATTAGCAAAAACAACAGTTCACGAAACAGCTTAACACTGACACCTCATTTATTTCTGAGGATAAAGAATCATATTCAAGTCATGAAACTGCACATAAACCTCCCCAACTACCTGGTTTTGTATCCTTTATTATTTTTGGTCCTTGAGGGAAGTGCCAATAAAATAGACGAACCCAGCAGAAAATTAACAGACATTATAAAAAAATAGTTTGTGGTAATTCTCCTGTATCTCATCTGCCTGTCCTTTGAACACCTAAGACTGAATCAAAAGCTCCCAAAGAAAGGAGTTCATTCAGTATGAAATTAAATGCTTGCTTCTGATCTAGAACTGCTAAGGAGAAAAGAAATTGCCAAAAAAAGGAAGACAGACCACTAGATCCAACACTTTCTCCAGGTGAGTATGGAGACAGGGAATGCCAAGATTGGCAGCAGCAACACAGACTTTTACAATATTTATTTGCTGTTCATTTCTGAATATTTGGAACCGATCCACTGTTTAAATGAACTTTGCATATTACTGCTCTGTAAAACAACTAGGGGGGTGAAAAAAGGCAGAAATTGAACACTTACCATCTCTGCTCTTTGCTTGTGGTTCCCCACTTCTTCCAGAGCCTGAGACAGCTGAGCCTTTAAGACACAGGGAAGGAAAAAAAAAAGGAAATTAAGTCTACAATGTAATTTTGGAATATTTTTAGTAAGATAGCCATCCCCTCCCTACTCCCCAAAAGAAAATGACCAAGGGCACCATGATTTTCATGGCATTAAGAAGGAATTATAAGTGTTTGTTTTTGTTCTGCCCTGTCGGCACCCCGTGCCATGAGACAGTCCTGTCCCAAAGAGCCTGAACTCTACATACACAAGAAAAAATGAGTTTATTACAGAGAATGCCACTAGATGAGCCAGCCCAAATTTCAGTCTCATGGTCCAGACAGAACCATGCCTCCACTCCATTTCTTTGGAAGCTGCAGAAAGAGTGGTCTAAAACCAACCCACTTTTGCCAAGCTTAACTTTGGAGAAGAGGAGGTTTACCACTTCATAGAAAATGTTCTGCTGAAGTTCTGGGGTCCAGGGTGGGGTTTGGAAGCCTTCCAAAATGCTGTGGGGTAAAAAACTAAGAAAATCTGCTCTGTAACATAACCTCCTGAATTTCTGTGAGAAAAGATCCTAATGCAGCATTTTTACTTTTTAAAAGGGAAATTTGAAATGCAAAGAATTTCAAATCAGAGTAGAAATACCTTCTGTTATCCTGGCATAATTTTGGGAGGAAACGGGAACCTGACTCAGAAAAGGATCTTTTATAGAGTTTTGTTTATGAAAAAGGATTTTAAACAAAATTGGCATTTAGGAGATGGTTAAGAGAAGCCACACAATACATGAGTGCTATTACTTCCCACATCTTTGATTTTCCAACACTCTGCAGGGCTGCAATCAGCCTTTCTCTGCTTAGCAGAAAGCCCAAAAAATAGTCACTGATGACAGAGAAGATAATTTAAACAATGTAAACAAATAAAAGAAATAAAAACAACTTTCCTACAAACTGCTTTGTGTAGTTTCAAGCAAATATTCATTAAAACCCTCCAGAGTCCCTCAACTTCTCACCAGATATGAAATGGGTCTTTTGAGTGTCACATCCAAACCAGAGACAAACAGCAAGCAGTTTGTTACAGTGAAAAGCAAAACATTCAGCTTTGGAGGCTAACACTGCACTGAAATGCAAGCAAACAAACAAACAAACAAAAATACAGTCTAAGTGTTCAGCTCAGCAGAAGTTCCATTTTGCAAACAAACAATCAAAGAGTTCAAAATTTCCCTGGCCCCAGAGCTCAGCGGAAACTGAAGAAGTTTCAGTTTCTTGCTGCGCAGGGCCTGGGATGATGTGACATTATTTGAGGAACAGACACTGAAATAAGATGAAAAGGGTTTTAATACCAGCCTGGGACCTGGCACAGGAGAACAAAACACACTTGTTAAACACCGCGGGAGACGCCAGCCCCAACCAAAACCGGAGTGCCTGGACAAGTGAGCGAAGAGAAAAAACAAAGTGATCACCAAGTTTGATGGGGAAACGTCAGGGAACTGTAAATTTGCAGACACCTGGGAAAGATTTTTGCCCACTGCTACTGAAGCGGGTACAAGGACAGCAGCAGGCTGGAGCCAGGAGTTCCTTGGGGAAGAATTAGACAACACAGCCTCAGAGTGGTTATTCAGGAGAGGCGCTAGCACAAACTTTGCAAAACACCCCAAGGCTGACTGAATATTTTTGATTACAAGCTACCCCAACTGTTCTGTGTATTTACTAGCCTTATCTATCTGAAGATGACCTTTAGATGGAAACCACTAGCCTATTCTAAACCAGATATAAGAATTACTTAATTAAAAATTACATTTAAAGTAACATATTTTCTTACAGTAGCTGAATTTGAGGGTCAAGTCTCTGTTCACCCCCTGTTCACACAGACTCCTATGGAATCACAGAGTAACCCACACTGGAAGAGTGTGAATCCCCTCAAGGCTCAATCCCCTGTGGTTTTGGTGGGTACCTGGCACCCAGCCTGGATCAGCCCGCCACACTGTGCCAGGCTTTGGTCACCCTCAGTGTAAATATTTTTATTTATAACACCAAGGCAACAGTACCCTAGGAGTCTGTTCAACCAGATGGGTATAAGAGCATTTTAAAGGATAATACCTCCATAAAAGTCAGAAGAAAAGGATAGCAAAGGCTCCAACATATTTCACTTCAGGAAAAAGGCTGGAAAAACCTTTTAGGCAAAAGAGAAATAATACAAAGGGATGGGAGAAATTGAAAATACAAGCAGGAAATATGCCATAATTTATCTTATATGTAATATGACTTGAGAAAAATAACTATTTCAAGGTGCTATGCCATCAGAGACACAGAGAGAAACCTGGACAGCAAGTCCAAGCCAGCAGCATAACAACAGCAGATCAATATGATTTGGAGAAGCAATCAGATAAGAACTAAATCACAAAGTAGGTTTTCTTCATTGCATTTATTTCTAGGCAGCTCATCTCAAAGGGAAAGAGTCAGTAACTAGTGGGAATTCAGAGAGCAGCTACTAAACTTACTAGACTGCTGGAAGAAATGATTTATGAAGATTCAAAGACTTTTAACCGTATGGTTTGACTACAACTCTCGCAGAAGAGCAAAAGGGACGTATCTAATGCACTGAGAGCTGTTAGAGGGACAAAGCTGGAAACAAGGAGGCTTCCCCAGCACTGCTGATGCTGCTGCAGGCACTGGCAGTCCGGAGTGGGGACCCTCCCACGCCCTGTCCGTGCCCACCTACTCACACAGGTGGGGATGCACCAGACAAAGCCCAGACTTTCAGCAGGGTCCCTGGTGTCTGCACTTGCAAGGCTGTGATCCAGCTGATCTGGATGCTTTATCACGTCCAGTTTGTAAACATCAGCCCTATCCCAGCCTTTTTATTAGCTTAAATCAAATATTGAACCTCCCTCAGCTGTTAGAGGACAGCTGCTTGCGAAGTGATTCACTGCCATATTCCTTCTAGGCCACAAGAAAATACAAACTAATCACCAGCAGCATGACAGATGCACACATTTTTAATTATGGAGGAGAAATTAGGCTCCAAACTTATCCCCACATCTCACTTAATCAGAGAGCTGGGGAGGAGCTGCCAGCCCCCACAGCCGAGGAAGGAAGGAGCTGCAGAGGGCCCTGGACTGGTGCCTGGCAGCCTGCCCAGCCCCTGCTCCCATTCCCCAGGCATTTGCCGGAAAAGACCTGAAAAGAACAGTGCTGTGCTGCTTCTTGGAATGGATCTTCTCAGGAACGAGCTGTGGGATTTCTGGGTTGAGCCATCTCTGGCCACATCCAGACAAGGAAAACATGATGGTTGGACCTGGGCCTTTCTGGAGTGGTGGGAAGGCACAGGGGGTCCAGCAGATGCTGGGGCAGTTTGCCAGCCCCATCTCAGGGTTCTGCTCTGGGAAGAGCCATGTAGGCAGTGACAGGACAAGGGGGAATGGCTTCAAGCAGGAGAAGAGTTGGCTTAGACTAGGCCTTTAAAAAAGACAATCTTCACCGTGAGGGTGGTGAGGCCCTGGCACAGGTTGCCCAGAGAAGCTGTGGCTGCCCCATCCCTGGAAGGGATGGATCTGGTCCAAGGCCAGGCTGGATGGATCTCTGAGCAACCTGGTCTAAGTGGGTGTCCCTACCCATAGAAAGATGATTTTTAAGGTCCCTTCCAACCCAGACTGTTCCATGAGTCTCTCTGTAGCTCAGCTCTGTGTTAGGGGCTTTTCAATTGATCACATCCACCTTGGTAATCTCAGGAATCTCTCAGTAGGATAGACTTGTGCGTTGAATTTTCAGGCTACACATAAAAGTTAACTTAAAGCTCCAAGGAAATTCTCTTTAGACACATGTTAAATTCTCACAGATCACTGAGCTCAAGCATTAAGAAACCTGATATGCAAACAGATATTATGAATCAGATCTACAAATACAGTGCAATTTACCCAACGAAGGCAAC
>VYZQ01022952.1:0-18860 GCA_013400655.1 Mystacornis crossleyi | reverse complement strand
GCTGCTTCTTGGAATGGATCTTCTCAGGAACGAGCTGTGGGATTTCTGGGTTGAGCCATCTCTGGCCACATCCAGACAAGGAAAACATGATGGTTGGACCTGGGCCTTTCTGGAGTGGTGGGAAGGCACAGGGGGTCCAGCAGATGCTGGGGCAGTTTGCCAGCCCCATCTCAGGGTTCTGCTCTGGGAAGAGCCATGTAGGCAGTGACAGGACAAGGGGGAATGGCTTCAAGCAGGAGAAGAGTTGGCTTAGACTAGGCCTTTAAAAAAGACAATCTTCACCGTGAGGGTGGTGAGGCCCTGGCACAGGTTGCCCAGAGAAGCTGTGGCTGCCCCATCCCTGGAAGGGATGGATCTGGTCCAAGGCCAGGCTGGATGGATCTCTGAGCAACCTGGTCTAAGTGGGTGTCCCTACCCATAGAAAGATGATTTTTAAGGTCCCTTCCAACCCAGACTGTTCCATGAGTCTCTCTGTAGCTCAGCTCTGTGTTAGGGGCTTTTCAATTGATCACATCCACCTTGGTAATCTCAGGAATCTCTCAGTAGGATAGACTTCCGTGTTGAATTTTCAGGCTACGCATAAAAGTTAACTTAAAGCTCCAAGGAAATTCTCTTTAGACACATGTTAAATTCTCACAGATCACTGAGCTCAAGCATTAAGAAACCTGATATGCAAACAGATATTATGAATCAGATCTACAAATACCGTGCAATTTACCCAACAAAGGCAACACAACCAGGTAAAGGAAAACCAAGTAGCAAAGCAAGGGAAAAAAAATCCTCTCAAGTACTCAATCAATTACTTTCAGCTTTCAAAAAAAGGGTTCGTCAATTCAAAATATTCATCTTACATGACAACACAGTCTAATCTACTGTCAGTGGATTGTCATCCTCAAAAGACAGCAGCAGGAAGGGAAGAACCTGTGCTCCAGCCTCACTGGGAATCTGCAGCTCAGGCTGAGAGAGGAGCAGGAATGGTTTCCAAGGAGAGGAACCGATTCAGCTCCAAGGAGACATTTCTGAATTGTTTAACTTGCTTTCCTGCATCCATAATTTGTCTTCTCTACCTTCCAAAAGCCAGCCTTCGCTAACAGCGCTGGAGAAGGCTGGACAGGGAGGGTTTAATGAATCAAAGTGAAGCAATCTGGTGGTGACAAGGCAGCTGTTAAACCGACTGCATCCAGAGCTCCCCACTCCCCTCCGGGGGCTGATGGTGAGCCGACTACCCTGAACGATGGGCAAGCAGCTCAAATGTGAGCCCCATTTGTAGGGAAAAATTAACTACTCAATCTCTAATGAACAGTCTTTCTCCACACAACAATACCCTCTGCCCTACAAGCAATTAGCAAATTGAAGCGCTCTCTTTGTGGACCTGCATTAATTTACTCCTCGATGTGGCACATTAAATAGCTCACAGGTACAGCACAGCACAGCAGTGGCAACAGCCAGCACCATAAAATAAAGGCTTGCTTCAAAGAGTTCGGGAAGCAAAATTAGGCGTGCTGCATACAGGGAATAAATCAAAACAACCTTCATTTGGAAACATCATTTTAGTCTTACGCTTTCATCAAAAAACATGATTATAGTAACAGTCACGTTAATATAACATCGGTACTCTACGAGGGAGAGAAACAAAGCAGCACATTCACTACCGCAAATCGAAAAGTGCAATTTTTATTCTTTCTCATCATGGTGAAATACCTGACAACATACATAGCTGCCTATTCTGGGGTTGTGCTTTCACAGCTGTAAATCCCAAGTGAGAGTCCACAGAAGGAAGGCTACTTGTTGGAAGGGCAGCACCTCTGTAGGGGAGGAAAGGAGGAAGAGGTTTTGCCTGGCAGAGCTGGAACACAGCTGCAAAAAATGGCATTTTTACAGCTCACTGAAGCCCAAGATACCCTTAGAAGTATTTTATATGCAACAGTTGTATGCAAATCCAAGTCAAGTGTGATAATTGGCAAATTTAGGTATAATGTTAATTAATAGCTATTTCAAATTAATTAACTTCTAAGATAAATTCTTGCTTCTCCTCTTTGAGAGTTAACACACAATTTAAATTTACAAGGATATATCGGCTACCGATCACAGAAATAGGGAATTCTTGTATGTTCTAACATGCCAAATCACTTCAGTCTCCTTGTGCTGGCTGCCCTCCATTCCCGGGTAATTTCACAGTTACTTATTGCTCTGATCACTCACAAAAGAAGACAGAAGGTGAAGCCTCTTGGCTCAAGCTGGATGGCCTTAGTGTGTGGCTAAAGTGTGATGCGACCTCTACAGGGTCCAAGCCAGCACATCTTATCTGGTGCCATAGGCTGGGGAAGAAGGAAAAAAAACCCAACACAGTATCAACTTTTTGTATCTGATTCAGGAAACACAAGGCAGATAAAGTGCATTGAAGATGCAGCTGAAATACAGAAGGAAACTTGAAAACATGGCAGCACTCCCAGGACAGTTCTGATAAGGAAAGCACTGGCTGCAACAATTAGAATTCAATCCAGTGTAGAAACATAAGCACCACGCTGATGAGTTCCGTGGAACAACACAGGAATAGGATGAGAACAATTTGAAGAGAACTTTGCAGTCACTAATTACCTCTTACACAAAGAATGAGGCTCTGGCTTGTGGGGAAAACAGAAGGAAAACTTTGATTTCACAAAAGCCACAGACAGATTACTTCTGGGGGTGGCAGAGACTGAGCAGAAGTAACTCATCAGCCACTTGCAGTCAGACTTCACTTTATTTGCATATTGTGATCCTGCATATTAAAATACTGTGAGAACTGAAATTAAATTTTCATTAGTGTTCAATCTGAAATCTCACCCGTGGGATTCAGCTTTCAACAGTTCATGCATGCATTTCCCTGTTTACTTTAAAGTTAGATATCCATTTATCCCATGCTAGCCAACACTTGTGGCCTTCAAGCCGTTGCACACCATTATTGCCCAAGGGCAGCAGTACAGGATTGTTTCTGCACCTCTGAACTGCACTATGGAATCACTCTGAACTAACTGGTCATTTCTAATTTAATATTTTAATCGTTTGTAGTTGAAATTGCCAGTCTTTCACAAAACTGCATCAATTGAGATCACAATCAGAAAGACAGTTTAGTACCAGCCATTGCTAAATGATTTCCTTGCTGCTTTACAGGCTCCTTTTTGCTGCTCTCAACAAAGTTCTCCTGGTTATAAAATCAAATGCACATCCCTTATAAAGTGGGAAAGAACAGCTACAAATAAACTCTGCTGCTGTCTCAAAAGCATCCAGAACACCATGTTATCTCACAGGAGCTGGATTGGAGGTGGCAGGGGGCTCAGTCTGATGCAAAAGTGAAGAGGAAAATTCCCCAACAACTTTTGAACGTGTTTCAGAAATTTAAATTCAGTGAAACCACACTCGCTCTGACTTGCAGAAAAGCTGCAATAGGCAAAGGAGAGACCATAACTTACTGACATAATTTATGAGGATAGGCTCACAGCTCAATGAAAAGCATGTGTCTCAGGCCAGAGCTTATGTAGCTTTCCATGTAATTTAGTCCTTAATTTTACCACAACGCAAGAAGAGGAAACACAGGAAACGAGAATGCCTGTGAGCCAGATGTCCCACATCTCCAGGGACTCGTGCTCCTGGGCATCACAGCAAACCACAACACCCAGGGACTGAAGGCCGCTGCTTTGTCCAGAGCAGTGAGAGTGTTTTCCATGAAAAAAAACAAGAGCTGCTCCTTCTCTGAAAACCAGTTTTGTACTGGATTTGTGCAGGGAAATGCCGCCCCCCAGTGAGAGACAAAAAGCAGCTGGTCACCAAAATCAGGGAGGAATAAAGCAAAGCTCTTGGGCGCTAAACAAAAGAATGATCCTGCAAATTGAAAAACCGCCAAAGTCATTGCTATAATTACTGAAAACGGAGGGAAAACATCTCCCCTAGCAAAGACACGGGCTCCTGTCAACACTCTATCAGGATTTATGGGACAAAGGGATAATAACCACACCTTTCTCTTGCTCTTAAGTCTCAAGGACAGACCAATCTCTCTCCTTCTCTTTAAGAGACACAGTCACTTAGCAATGTCAAGAATTCTTGACAGTAAGCTTATTATAATGAAATAACCCCAAGCTCTCCCTGGTTAGACTATGAGAAAAGGGTGTTAAAGTGACTGTGGAACAACTGATACGAGATGAGGAAGACAGGATTCCAAGCAGAAATTGCCCACATCCTTATTCCTGGCAAACCACTTGACCTAGCTTAAGGTAAGCTGCACAGTCCTGCAGCAGAAACCTGGCTTTTGTTCCCACTCTGCCTAACAACGGCTGAGAGACCTGGGGCGAAGCACTAAACTCTGAAACGCCTTCTTTTCTCTCCCTCTCTGACCCAAAGATAATACTGACTCTGTAAAACCCTTCCAAAACCTTTGAACAAGGATAATCTCTGAGCACAGGGTGCCACTGTTGACGCAAACCACACCTGATGAGCCACAGCACTCGGGCACTGGAAGGATTAAGCACCATGATAAGTGCAGAAGTCCAGCACCGACACCCTCAGAGGTGGCAGCAACCTCGTCTCCCTGATCCTCAAAGCAAAGGTGACCTTCACAGCTGCAATAAAATGTAAAACTTGGAGAAAGACCCTGAACTTCTCTAAATCTATTCCATCAACGCTGTTCGCATAATCTCCCAGGCAGATGCTGCCAGGGAAGGACGGGAAGCAAACTGGGAGAGGGAAAAATGCAGAGCCTTCTATCCAGGAAAGGATGAGTCCTTAGAGATTGCACAGCCCCATGGCAGGCTGAAACACTTAAAGATGAAGCAGGTAGGCAGGAAAAGAGTGGGCTCAGGTAACAAGACCACCTTAGTTTTGCAAAAGCATCTCAAAACAAGAACAATTGTTTGTTGCTTCAGTCTCTGAGCTACAGCCGAGGTTGAGGTGAGGCTGAGGGGCAACACCCCAGAGACTCCTCTCTCCCCCTGTTTTCCCTGGATGTTTTTATCCAGCACCTTGCTAAGAAGGAGCACAGAGACCAAAAGATTAGCACAGCTCTGCTGGGAACAATAAACTTTTGTAATAGGTCTCCTTCCCTCCATCCTAATCAAATGGTGCTGCAGTCCCCTGGGGAGAGAATACAGTGCCAAACAAAAAAATGTGAGTTTGCAGCTGCTTCCTCAACAGCAAAGGGCAGCCTGACCGATGAAACTCTGCCAAGCCAATTGCTTCCAGCATGATGCAGTTGGCCAGCACTGCATCTCCAGGACACACACAAGAGACTGTGGGATGCTGATAGACTCTCCAAAGGAGTCATTCCCCATCACTGGAACACCCATCAGAGAAGCCTCTGCCACTAAAATTCTCTTTGTGGCCTCAGAAGTATTCCTACCTCAGAGAAGCAGCTGAGTGTGAGGATGGAGCAGGAAGTCCCTTCCCTTTTGCTGCTCCCCAGCAAAAGTTTTAACTCAACAGCAGAAAGATAACCTGGCATAAAATCTGTTTTGGGGGTTGGCCATGCACCTCTTTCCAGGAGTAAAAGGGATTATTGAAATATATTAGTGCAAGTCAAAAACATTAGGAGAGTACCAGCCCATTCCCCAGGGAAACAGCAAATGGGTGAAGAAATACAAAGTATCTGGAGGACATTAAGGGGAATTAATTTCACTGTGCTAAGGTCAAATCTAAAGGTGAAATGAAGGGATATCAGCACCCAATCCTGAAACAGATGTAGCACATCTGGGAATCTGGTAATTCATCAAGATTTAGGTGATCTGAAAACAGGTACTGTAAGCAGTTCTGGGATCTGGGTGAGCACAATGTTTTCCTCAGGTTGTATTAACCCTCCTGGAGCTCGGAAGCAGGGCTAGAGACAAACAGAAGACACAAGTGCTAATGGGAACGGAATCCTTGCCATTATATGTTAATAACAAAGCTGGTTGAAGGAGTGGGGAACAAATGTCTGTGCATTTATTTAATTTTCTGGCAAAATTTTAAGCCAGAAAATTTTAGTTTATTTACTCCCCTCCCCCCGCCCCATCCTTTAGGTTATCAGCAGAATGAGTTCAGGTTCCAAAGCCTTCTCTTGATGAAAGCAAACATTAGTACTCACCAAACCCAGAAGGAGGAAATGTCAAAAACTAGAAGTGGTGGAAATGTGACACCCAGCACCTACCAAATTGTCAACTCTTTCCTGTGCATTTTGCCAGTACAACCTCCCCGGATTTTAGTTCTCCCCAGCAGTTGCCTCCAACTAGGTTTGACAGCTAGGGGGAAGGAAATAGCATTTAGTTCATGAAATCTGTAAATTAGCCATCAAAAATGTTCACTCTTATCCCTTCATCAGAAAAAATGGTGGAATTACATCTCTACCTAAAAAAGCCCTTCTAATTTCAGCCCGATGAGTCAGCACTGCTGCATCTCATCACTAAGAGTGATTCATTGTCACTGCACTTCTCAAAGTCAAGAATAAGGGTATTCACCCCAATTCACTGTCATCTCATAACTCCTCTGGACCCAGGCACCGTGTTTGCACACAGCACTGTTATAATGATTTATGTGAGTGTGTCACTTTTAATTTAAAGGGATAAAGAGTTATTGTCAGTCTACCAACCATAAAGCAACATTTTCTTTCCACTGAGCTGACAGTTGAATACCTGGAAAATATTCCTGTTTGCCAAGAAAGGAGAGGGCTCCACAGCTCACAGCCTTAGGGTATCAGTGCTTCTGCAGACAGGAGTGGATGGCCAGTGTCTTTGGAGAGGAACACCAGTACTTAGGACAGTTCGAAAAAGTCTCACAGCGGAGTTAGAATAAGAATAAAAATTCAGACAACAGCAGTATGAAAACCTCTGCCCCAAGTGAAACAGTGAGGAAGAGGGTTTGGGGTGTGGATTAGACCCCAAAAAGATGATCTGTAGCTGGATGAAACAAAGGCTAGCAGAAGCTGATCAGCAGCACATCTATACTTTTCTTATTCAAGTCCCCTAATACCACAGCCACTTTTGATAACCTTTTACCTGCTAGAACAAGGCTACTGAACAACTCACACTGACCCTACACCCCTGAGTGGGCCAGTGCCTTCCTTTAAGCTGCCCAAGGCTGTTGACAGCTGGTGATGTCAGGGATAGCTCAGAAAAGATGTCTTCAACGGTGCTGTGAGCCCTGTCCCTAATGATATCTGTTATCCCCACAAACACACTCCCAACAGGAACCCTCGGGCACACGGGCACACTTCCTTGGGCAACTGTTGTGAGCCACCCAGAAAACAACACTGGGAGGTGAAGATCTGTGTTTAGATCGAACTTTCTTAAGTTAACTTGAACCAAGTTTGGTTTCTGTTCGGGTTATCAGCACTATTGCATAGTTTGTCCCAGCTGAAATAAAGGTCAAGGAGGGTTTTCAGCCAGCGCTATCCTTGGCTTGGGAAATTACAGCCAGCGTGGTTTTGGCATCCAGCAGAACCGTGGGTAGAGTGCCTAAGCCTCTGAGGGTCTCCAGCAAATTTCAAAGGCTCTTGGAAGTTGCTAGGTAACAACATCCACCCCAGGGCAGGACTGTGCAGTGTTTGCTCTGACAAAGCAGTGCGTGCCTTGCCCTCGTTTCTGCCCCGGGAATGTGAGTGTTGAGGACCTGTCTCCTCTGCTGCCAGAGCATTTCCAGCCTCTAGTCTGGGTGCAGGGTTGGATTTTGCTGAATAAAGCAAACATCCCATTTTAAACATAGCTATTATAATTAGCAGAAGCTCACTGCTCAATTCCCCTTCCAGACAGGGATTTCCAAATGTCAGTGTGCTTAGCACAGCTGATCTGTGCTGGCTGCTCTGAACACAACTGACCTAGGAGGGTCCAGAGCATAAAATCAATTCCTACCATGGGCGGCGAGATGGAAAAACAAACAGGATAATTGTCCTCCTTCAGCCTGTACCTTCATTTTCCTGTACCATCTGCACCAAGGCAAGGTTAGCAGAGACTCTTTGACACGGAAGGTGTATTCATGCTTGAGGCCAAGCAGGAATTTCTCTTAGAAATTTATACCAGTTTTCTGAGTCAGCCCTCCAGATGACTCTGCATCATCCTGCTTGTCCTGCCAGGGTATCATGGCATAAAATCGAAGGGCACTAAGGGGAGAACAAAAAAAAGGGGAAAACCCCAAAGTAGCACAGCTACTGCTGCTAAAACCATTTTACAGAGGCTCTGGCAAATGCAGAGACGAGTTTCAAACAGTATTTGCTTTCTAAATCTGTTCTGGGAAAGCAAAAACAACCTTATTCCTTACAAGTGATTTCCGATATTAAAAGAAATTGCCAAGTATCTTTTCCCAGCACAGACCTCCCCGCACCAAAGAGCTCCTCCCCTTGAAGGAGAAGTGTAGCACTCCCATTTCCAGGTACTGCATAAATCAGTGGCTCCCAGCCTTCCTGCAGACTCTTCAGAAATCCTGGCAGTGCTCCACACCTCAGAATGTCCCACGGAGCCAGCAGAAGTCCATGTGGGTTTATTAACATGGGCCTTGTGCAACCTCTCACCTGTGGCAAACAAGTGTCCCACCCACAGCTCCTGCCTCGTTGTTTGGGATATGCCAGGATAAACCCCATGAAGGGCTGAGGCAGATGAGCACCAAGCTGCTCAGTAAAAGGAGAAACCACAGTTTAAAGATCACGGGTCCTTCGCAAGGCCATGTGGGCAGCCATAATTCACAATTACTGTATTTTACCCCATCAGGTTTGTACTACAAACAGATTAGAGGCAGAATTTGCCTGAAGTTTAAGGGGAAAAGAGTAGAAGGAAAAAACCCCAGAGGTTAACAACCTCTCTATCCAAAGACATTCCTTACACTGAAAAAGTAAAATATCCTCCAAGATTCCAACTGGAAGAAAAAAAAATGTGTAAAATACTCTCAAATAAAATCAAACATCCCTGCACACCATGGTCATGCTCCTGTAACTTCTTAGAAGAGGAACAAAGCTCTCCTACTTTTATTTGAGAATTTATTCAAAATAAATAAATCCCAATGGAATTTAGGCACACTGTAGAGGCTCCAGCAAAAATCATAAAAAAAGCAAGCAAACTAAAAAGATCCTTTCTTGGCATGCTCTTGAAAGAAGGATTCACCACATTTCTGATTGACTGCCACTGTGGTTTAAATGAATCAGCTATAAATAGGCAGCAAATGCAAGGCAAGCACTTGAAGGGAACAGCAAGGGGGTTTTTTTGTTTTCTCTTGTTATTGTTTAATGGTCTGTTGGGAAGGAGGTGGCTGACAAGGTAGAAGAAATGTGGTAAAAATATAAAGAAACAGAAAAAGATGAAGCGTGGGGAGGAGGGATCAGGAGACATGAAGACATTCGAATGTATGAAATGTGCAAATAACTTTCTGCCTCTGGTTTTCCAGAGGAGTGGAAGATCAGGGATGGGAGCAGACACAGACTTGGAGCTGGGGATGCCCTGAAGGTCCCCTCACACCCACAACTTGAAGAAGGCTTTTGTGTTATCAATAACTGCAAATTCAAGCTTCTGTGGGCCACCTTGGACTAATTCCTAGTCTTTCTTACATACCAGATTCAATATACGAAGTGCAGCCATTAAAGAAAAGCACTGGAAGTGTTTCTGCAGCCCTCTTGTGCCAAGAGCCATCCAAAACAGGAGTGGACTCAAAACAATCAAACTTAAGCAGCCATCCACATCCTAACAAAAGTGAAAATACTCCTGTCAATGAACACCATAGCTGAAGGAATCTGAGTCACACCCAGAGAGGATCCAGTTTCTGGAAAGCACTTGCAGGGAAATTTCTAATAAACTAACTTTTTAAATATTGAATTATTGCTTCTCAAAATAGCTGGAGATTATTTCACAGCTCTTGTTCCAACTCTCCTCCTCTCTCCCACAGCCAGTCTGACTGCCCACAACATCCCCAGTCTCCGGCTTTCTGGCATCCTTTTTAATTACTCCTCTTAATCTTATGCTCCTTCTTTCAAGCCTGAAGGAGGCTCTCACAGAAATCAAGGGGCAGAAAACCTTCTGGTTTCCCTTCCCAAGGAGTCTGACTAGCTTTAAAGACCTTCTCTACTCTCGCAAAGTATTTCCTTGCAACTCCATGGCAGATTTTGCCAGTGAGCAGCCCAGGACCTCCTCTGAGCCTTCTCCTCTGTGGGGATGGAGGTTGATCCCACGTCAGCTCTGCACAGATTTACAACCTTCTCAAAATTAACTGTTTTCTCCTGTAGGGAGGAGGAGAAAGCTATCAAAATTGGCCTGAAATCCAAGTTTTTAAACTTCAGCAGTTACTATTTTTTTTCTTTAAAAAAAAGAAGAAAATTTTGGAAAGGGTATGCAAGAGGTACAAGAAAAACCCCCGCAGAGATAGGATCAGAGTAAGTAAAGAACATCCTTGCACTGCACAGGCCTGGTACATATTCTGTGTTTGCCAATCATCACTTTAATTTTCATTGCAAGATCCTGCAGGAGAGGGCAGAGTGCAGGGTTAATCAAGCCAGGGCTGAAGCCCTTTGTTTAGCCACAGAACTGAGCAGCAGGAACAGAAGGGACTGTTTCCATTTGCTGCCCCGTCAGTGCTGCTCGGTTTTGGGCTGGAGGGATTAACTCCAGAGGGAGCACTGCAATTTCATCTTAGCTGTGGTTCATTTGTTTCCCTTGGCCCTTCTGCTGAGACTGCCAAAGATGCCAGACAGGATGATATTTCTGAGATGTGGGTGTTTATCTTCTCTTGAGTGAACCAAACAGCAACTCATTTCAGGAAAGCAATCCAGCAACTCACAATTGCTTCCTGCTCCAGCAAATGCAGCCTGACAAGGCAAAAGGTGAAAGTGCCTGATGGTGCCATCAGAAACCTTTGAGTTTCCTTGCTCCCAAATGCCTGATGAAGAAAACTGAGCTACAGAAACATGAGAGATCTCCACGAAAATATTGACAAGTAAGAATTGCCAACACTTGGGGTTTTTTTAAGCTTCTTTTCATGCTTCAATTTTCTTTCTTAACCAAGCAGATAAACAGCTACACACATTTACCTGGGCCTAAAAGTGCCTGACCCCAGGGCAACATCAGCTCGTTTGTCCCAGGTTGATATATGCCAAAATAGTGACTCACTCTTTGTGCAAGAAGCTACAGAGGAAGGGTATAGAAATGTACGTTTGCTGTAGGAGTGGTTGTATTTGTGCCATGCAGCAGCCTCCAGAGATATTCATGAAGACTTGAATGTGACCTTTCCTTTTCTCGGTTCCCTTTGCTGGTCAGAAAAAAAGCGTAATCTAAAGAGCAAGTGGAATGTAAAGGAAAATAACACCCACAATAATTGCAGTAATGTGTACAGTGTCGATGGGCTGTAGGAACTGGGTACAATGACTGTGGATCTCGCCTGGCCTAAATAAAAAGATGCTCATTATCCTGAAAGGAAATGCCACTTATGAACGATAAGGTCACGCAGCACTGGGAAGATAAATGTCATTTCTCTATACAGCTGTGATGGCCTCACCTACTGTCTTCAGAAACGGACCTAAACAGCAAAGCAATAAAAAGCCTGTAGAATTAGCCTGGGACATTATTGTTTTGAGAGCGTATAATCACTCATCTAGAGCTCTTTAGACACGCTTTCCTAGGAACCCTTATGTATGTGTACACATGTATTTACACTGTGCCTTTTGGGAGTAATAATACATGAAAATAATTAACCGACGCTTTCAAACAAGCTTGGGTGTGTCTGGTACCACGTTTGTCAAAAGAATTTGAGACTCACCATGTATTTTTTACAGCTGTACACATTCCCAGGAATTAAATCCATCTGCATAGGTAGTTTTGCACTCGTCACAGGCCCCCCGCCCCAGGCAGCCTCTGCCAAGCACAATGAGCAGCTCTAAATAAATACCATCCATAATGCCAACAACTCCTCTCTTTTCAGCAGCTCTGCGGGCTGCCATGCTGCAGCTGAGAGACAATTAAGTACACTCAGATGATCTTGAAGCGCACGGTGCAGAGCAATCCCCTCGGAACGGGAAGGGCAGCATCCATCCCCTCGGAGCAGGAGCAGCCCTGGAGGCCAGGTACCTCCAGCCCAGGCTCTTGGAAGAAGGGGTGGCCTCATTTCAGCACTCTGCAAGCGAGGGGCTCCTGCCCCTTCACACCCACGCCTGTGCAAGGCAAATAACTAAAGAACATTGGTCACTGCTCGCGTGTTCCCACCCAGAGGAACAGGGGTTGTCACCGCAGACGTCACTCCTGCTGTCCCTTCCTTCATGCTAAAGGTCACAGAACGCCTCAGAAACCAGCACCTTATTTTGCCAGGGTGGAACGAGACCCATGGAGGTCAGAGGAGCACACACCTTATCTGAGTATTTCAGGTATCAGGGGGCTGATCTATCCTAAGGCTGCATTTCCGCTAATGAAATGACCTCTTGTAAAAGGGAATAAACCAGAAAGTGAAGAACTCTGCGTCCACATGTTAACAAAATTGAGAGCACTCAAAATAGAACTGCCAAGGGTAGGGCTGGCAACAACTACCTTAGCAATAATACCTACCCACAAAGATCACTGGGTTTAGGGTCTCTACCGTCAGGTCAGGCACTGCACAGCCTAGATTCCATGAAAAATTCAGAGTTTGTGGGCTCTCAAGAAATACTTCAATAATTAATACAAATACAGACACTCATCATTTCTTTGTGTATATAAATAATGTACAGTGGTAACCTTTACACAAAGAAGCCTCAAACCCTCTCCCATTACACACAATGTTCTACTTAAAATAACCTCTACAAAGTAATTACTCTGTTCACGTTTACGGTTACTGAACATCTCGCTGGGCTTTTATACACCATTAATACCATAACATGTAATCTTTCAAGCTTCTTGTTGATTTCCTTTAAAAAAATCAAAGATATTTAGGCTTAGCAGCTCTTCCAAGGATCAGCTTTCCAATCATAATGAACGTTTTCTACAATTTTCCAAAAAGAAGCAAAGTCAATGCCACAAAAACTCATGTTTGGGAGTCTGACGTGTGGAATGCAGGCATAGGAACACAGAACAGATAAAAATCAATGTCTTAAGCCAGGAATCAGTTCTGTTTTTAATGTGCACTTGAACAGAACTAGAAATCTGAGTGTACATCTGTCAAAGCTGCAGCCATTAGAGCCGTTTAAACAAATTGAAGACATAAATCACATCAATATGTCAAATCGATGTGCCGTGCATTTCATAGCCATGATACTGTCACCACAGCTGGATTCATGGCACGTGTGTTCTACAGCACTGCCTGTTTTATTAAACAGCATAAATAAAATTCAAAAGAAAAATGTTACAACTTGCATTACAGGGAGATTGTGGCTTTCTCTACAACTCTGGACTTTCAGTTTGTTTTGCTTGAAAAGCTTTTAGCACAATCAAAGCACATTTGACATTAACACTGATTAAAGCAAATAGATAAATTGCAAAGCCTCTGAGAAAGCAGAATTGTTCCTTACAATTTACCTGGACCACCCCTGAACAGAGGAGATCTATATCAACAGCTTCGTTTTTATTCACAGCATGGTGAGAACTGCTATCAGCTGGGTTTTTCACTTACTCTGCTCCCAGCCTTTTCCAAATGTTAGCAGGCTGGTCACACTGAAGTGCAAAAGAAAAAGAGAAAAATAAAGAGAGAAATCCAGGCACCTTCCTTTGAATTCTGTTCCCTGTTTTGACTGGCAGTGGTGCCATGCTCGAATTCATGACCTTAACACAAACCAGGCTGAGGAAATGGAGGTGCTGCGGCCTCCGGACAAGCCAGGCCATGGGGAAAGGCTGGGTGAACAGCTGGGAGCAAACACAGCTCACAGCGTGGAGAAGCACTGAGGGTGAACAACTATGGATGTTCTGAACCAGAACAACTGCAATTGGCACTTGCATTTAGGCCCCATTTGACAAACTGCTCGGGCACTATGCTGAACCAGGCTTTTTAGACTAATTAGTTCCCTGAAGAAACACCTCTTCTTCTACCACTTGTAATTAAGGCCAAAATAAAGAATCAATGGGCTTCAAAAAGAAAACCAAGACAGCAACTACTGTTGCTCTAATTGCCACAATAACCTAAGTATTAAGCGCATTAAAATGGGTCTTATAATCCTTGCACACTGCAAAGAGCAGGAGTGTTGGGATCCACTGGAGCATGGGAGCAAGCTCGTGTTGGTGTTTTTTTCTCAAAGCATTTTTTCTGTTTATATGTTATAACTATTTGGTAACAGGATTTCAACAAAACTCTGTAGCCGGACCCCACAGCAACACAGAGGGCACAACTGTGCTGAGCCTAAGTGGAGGCCCCACAGGAAACCCCTGGAGTCTTTACAGGATGTTTTAAAACAGAAAATAATCATTAAAAATATAATTCACTCCTAACAGGTCACCATCATCATGAATTACAAGATGACACAAAAATGCAACTACGTACTTTAAACCTTAAATTATGCAGAGATTATGCAATTACCCTGAAATGAAGCACTACAAATCACCAAATTCAAATCCAATGATTATAAAAATCAACAAATCTCAACAAGTTCAGAACATCTCAAGACTCCCAGACAAGAGCTATTTAATGTCATTAATACAACTCAAAGTTAGGGAACAGGTAAAATTTCCATGTAAAACATTATCCTGATGTGTAATCTTAGCTTTTACTTTTTGTCAGGAGACATTTATTTCCTTTCTCCCCAGAACTGCTTGGTTTCCATGGGCTGTTAAAGCTTTCATTTGCAGCAGTTCTAACAAACAGGAGATATTATTGGCCTGAGCCTGATTGATTCACTGAAAAAGTTCAAAAGAGATGAGAAGCACTGGCTTGAGAACCCCTGTGGGAAACATAACCTAAACAAGCCCAGCTTCTAGTTTGGACAGAAACTAGTCAATCCTGGCCAATTCTCCCATTTTCCCAAATTTTCCCATTCCTAAACAGCCAGGCACCAAAATATTTATCTGGTGGTTGAGCCACACGAACACGTACCACACACTTTGGGAAACTCTGGGTTGGAAGTGCTCTGGAGAATGTGGCACTGCCTCCAAGGAGATCCCACCTCATTCCAGAAGGGGACCATACACCTTGGAAGCTGTTGGGAAACTTCGACCATTCCTGCCCAAGGCAAACCAGATGCGTGGCACAGCAGTGGCACGGGCTGTACCTGCACAATCCACATGGATCGGACCAGTGCTATCTCAAACCACCACACTTCCCAGCCTGGAAGAGATTCACAGAGGTTAAATCTCCAAATTAAACACAGAAAGCAGTAGTCCTAAGGTTGAAGGTTTCTCTAACACTGCAGAAAATCAAACAATTCTGCAACCGTGCAAAGCAACACTGGAAAATGGTGCAAGCTCTAGAGGAACCTGCCCAGCAACCTCTCTACTGCCCTTCACACTGCCTGCAGCAGCAAGTGATGGAGATCGACATAAGAACATGCTGCTACTCTTTCAAAGCCTTCCCTTTGAAAAGCTGGGAGCTGTCTGTTCCTAATCCATTCTCCAAAAGATGCTTAATTTGCCTTTTTCTGTCTTCTGCCTGAGAGGGAGGAGACATGTCATCAGTGCTCTGCCTGGGCCTCAGTTCAGCCCCTGCTCCCCAGCTGCAGGAGGGGATTTGCACCACACTGAACAGATGCAGCTCTTCCATGCGACGCCTTTGCTGTGGATGGGGCCACTGCTCCCACTCCAAATGTATTCCTGCTTCCTCCTCCTCCACCTGAAGACATCTAATTGCAGAGCCTGTATCTCTCAGCACAGGCATGCAGGCTCTCCAGTGTACAGCATTTTACAGCTCTCAGCGTCGCATGAAACACTCTCCCCTGTTCTATTGTGGTAAATATGACTCATAACTGCACCTCAGTTATCGGCTCTTTCCAATACATCACTAAGAAAGAACCCAATTTTAAATCTTCTGTAGGAATTTAGACACAGTTCATCTGTTTCTCATGTTTCCTTATAGCCAGGGACATCTGAAGCTAATCCAAATTCCTTGGGTCAAGCGTCTTTTGTGCTTGGTTATTCATAACATCACCAGAAGAGGCTACGGGAGGATTTGTTCATACCAAGAGCATTTTAAGTGGAGTATTGTTAGGAAGAAGGGAAGATATTTCTGTGGCTGGCATTTATCAATCTGCCAGGGCTGAAGTGAGTACTTAGAGCCTGAGCACAGGAGCATTCCCACATCCTGTGAGCATCAAACCTGGACAGCAGGACAGTGATATCAGCCCAGTCTCACCTAGGCTGGGTGTGCTTCCTGCAGGCTGAAGCACTCAGCCAGCTGAGCCCACCATGAACACCCTGCACTGCTAACACAGGTGATCCCCTGCAATCATCATTACTGCACATCTTTACATGAGAGAGTCAAGATGTGACCCAGCACGGGAACGAGCGGGTCACTGACACTGACAGTGTCACTGACTGCATCTGCACCAGGAGTGTGACTTTCAGCAAGAGGTGACAGCAATGACAATTGTCTACCCCTGTCCTTGCTGTACTCAAAGTACATGAGAGCAGCAGAGCTGGAAAATGTTTTTCTGTCCGTGCACTTCAATACACAGCCATGAGGTAAGTGTCCTTGAGGCTGCTGGTTGGTTTGCAGCTGGGGGTATTTTTCTGGGGGTTTGTCCATAAGGCAGCTTTTCACAGGCTAGAGAAGCTGTGTTAGTTAATGATTCACCCTATGCAAGCTGGTGACAGGACATTCTCATTGCTGAGAATGATGGAGGTTGCTGCCAGTTAGCTGTGGTCCCTGGGAACTGCTGACTTAAAGCCATTCTTAAATTTACTGTCAGAGCATCCACACGCTAAAAATAGCCTCAAAAATCTCTCTGTAGTGAAAACGATGCTGGCTCATGCAGAATATCTCCAGTGTAAGGAAGTGCCACAGACTGCTTCTCTTGATCAATTATTGACTTTCAGGACAGATCCAAAATGAGGAATCTCCTCAAAAAAATAAAGAGCAATTGAGTTTTAAAATCTAGTTGGACCAAACAAAAAGTCTCAGATACACAGAGACAGGATCTGCTGCAACATCAATTAGTTTTAAGAGTCACTGTCCTTCCACAGGGCAGGGACTGTCACCCTTAACAAATCATTAAACCTCTTGGTGACTTGACTTCCTCATTTATATGATGATTATTTGCCAGGTGTTCTCCCAAAACACAGCCACTGGCAGGTGTAAAAGGGAGGGGAGGAAACTAATGACTCACTGACTCCATAAGGTCAGGTCTGAAGGAAGAGGAAACACGTGAAATAACACAGAACCCAAGATAATCCATTTTGCAGGACTGCCAGAGAACACAGGCCTGACCTGCTCTCCCTTTAGCAAAGAAAAAAAACAAATGCAAAGGACCTTGGTGCTTCCTGGGAAGGCTCGAGTGTGCCAAGAGATGCCAAAGCATTTGGGTTCAAAGTGCTGTTTCGGCAAGGTGTTTGCTTTGTCAGAAGATGATGTTCAGCCCTGTGACTGCCTCAGCAATCAGTGGGAGCTGATGCGTGGAGCATCTCAGCACCACCTCCAGGGAGAGCCTGTTTTCTCCCACAAGCCACAGATAAGATGCTAGTGACAGCAGAAGTCTGGGCAAGTGAAACATATGCCATTCTGAAGTGGCAGGAAAGCTCTAGTGATTCCGATCTGCTCGTTACGGACATCCAAAGTGAGCAGAGTAATCATCTCACTGCTTCTTACAGTTGTCACTGAGCAAAAAAAGGTTGGATGGCAGCAGAGAGGTAAAGGAAGTAGGCAGGAGAAACCTGAAAATTAAAACAAACTCCTCTGTACCTTGCACACATGGGAGGAAACATCTTGTAAGGTTCCCATCACCACAGAAGCCCCTTCTGCTGTGTAAAGGAGCAATCTACCTTTGAGGGGGAGAGGAAAGGAGCAAGATAAACACAAAGTGTGGATCAAAGGGGAAAAAAACAGAAGGCAAGAAAAGTGAAAAAGTGCTGATGGGAGAAGCTGGGTGGAAGACAAGGAAGAACTGTTAGCTGCTCAAATTAACATTTTCATGCATTCACCGTAAAATTTAAGCACTGGGGTGGCTGCTGAGCAAACCCCCTCCGCAAGGAGGAGATTGGTGACTTCACACCACAAAATCAGCGACGTCCAGGTTTCACCATCAGCAGACGCAGTGCAGTTATCAGGGGCAGATAATGTGACAATATTTGGTCAATGAGTTTTGAGGTCACCAGTAATGCCCGTGATGGAACAAAAACACAGAACATATGGCATTTTATGTGCTGAAACTGTCAGACTCAATTAACTGATTAGAGTACATATGGTGCTCACAGACAGGGGAAATCTCTCAATGTAAAAGATGCTGGAGACCATTGAAGGTGTCAGCGTGAGCCTTCCTTGGAAATCTCTCTTCATTAAAGTTTCGTATGGAGCCAGGAGTGTTGTAATAATCATAAATATAACTGCATTAATAGTGATTTTATCTCCCTTTTGTGCAGCTGGATTTAACTTTTCAAACACTAAACTCCACATCAAAGCTTTTTCACAGGAACTGCTGCATGCACAGAAGTTTCTTGTTTTGTCATATTTACCTTGAAATTAGAAGTAATGAGAGCTAAGGTGGTAAAAGTTAACCAAGATTGGCAAGAAAACTATTAATGTGACCAGTATCAAAACAAAAATTCACTCTGCCATAGAAATAGAGTTACAATTCTGTTAAAGTATTTATAACAGGCTGGCCAGGGACAAACTCATTCCCTCTCCAGTTCCAAAACACACTTTTAAAAAAAGATGGTGAGTGACACTTCATTAACCACGTGAAATGGGCTGACACAGCCTGCTTGTTTTTCCAGCCACCGTTTCAGATGACACTTTTCTTTGCATCTCTCCACGCTTTACATTCCATGCTCTGTAAAATGCTTCCTTGA
>VYZQ01022942.1:3297-36392 GCA_013400655.1 Mystacornis crossleyi | reverse complement strand
TACTTAGGGTTGTATCAAAACGGGAAATTTTAACTCCATCACACTGCATTACAGAAATTTTTAATAATCTGAAAAAATAAAAGTGTAAACCTAATGTTTTTTCATTAGTTTTCTCTTGTTTTGCAAGTAAATTAGTAAGTTTTCAACCTGCCGTGCATTTTTTCCGTTGACTCTTGTGTTTCCTGATTGCAGCCATGACCAGAAACAATAAAATTCAACGAGAAGGGACAATTCCCAGTGCTTTCTGAGCCAATATTCTCTGCCTCAGAGGTTGGGATCACTCAAATAAAGATCAGAATGATATCAGAACTTTCAGTTCTTTATCCAAACAGCCGAGGCTTTTCCAGCTGCCTCATCGCAGCTCCATAATCAAATGGAGTTCTATCAGTGATGGTCATTCCTATTTCACAGGCTATAATAAACACAGCAAAAATTAGATGAGGTTCCATTTGAGGTTAAATGTTTCCATGAGAGAAGAATTTCTGTTTATAACAAGAAAGTAAAAAAAAAAAAAAAAAAAAAACAAAAATANAAAAAAAAAAAAAAAAAAAAAGACCACTGCTCTATTTTTAAAACCTAATTTAGAGCTGGTATCCAAAATATTAGTCACAACAGAGCATGAATGAGGCAGGATTATGCTCCCTTCTCCACAGTTTTTCATGGAAATGAGGGCACCGGGAGCCCCGCTGGGCAGGGCTGAGCAGAGGGAGCCGCCAGCCTTTGTCTTGCCCACATTGCAGGTGGTTCCATTGTGTCATCCCCAACGACTCCCACAGCAACAGATTGCCCTGCCCTGCCCAGGGCAGAGCCTTTACATCCATGCGCCGCCTTCTTGTTTGTCCCCAAAAACTGACATTGTCCCACGGAAAAGGCAGTGCATCCCTTCCTCCTCCCTCACAAGGGCTTTGGGGTCCAGCCCTGGGATCTCCTGCAGCACCGCGGGGAAGGTGGGATGTCCCTGCTGGGGCGTCACTGCATGCGAGGAGCGGAGGGGAAGGACAAGGGGTGGAAGTGATAACACAAAGGTTGGGAGGGATGAGCCTGCACTGCCAGGAGCTCCCCAGGGCTGTGGGCACGTGGGAACGAGCAACACTTGCCAAGGGGTGAAGGCTCCAACCTCGGCACTGCTTCGTGCAGCAGCAAATTTTGCCATTTGTTAGTTCAAACAAGTGCTTAGAAGCACATCCCAGTAACTGCCCCAAAGCCTGTGGCTGCTTGGAGCGGGAGGTCAGCAGGATCCTGGTGGGGAAAACGATGCTGTTGCACAGCGCAGGGGAAGCAGGACCCAAGAGTTTTCATGAACTGTCCCTTACGGCGTGGCCGAAGCTTGGCTGGAGCCTGGGCTGAGTGATGAACAAAGGCATCAGCCCACACCACCCCTGCTGCACTGACCCTCCCAGGGACCCCGAAGGGTGAGAGAGAAATGCATTAGTGTTGTTGTGCAGCTGACAGGTGATTTTCCCCAAGGTCCTACTAAAAGTCCAAGATAAAGGTTGAACAAACCTCTGGGGCTGTTCAGCACCGTGATCACTGCTCTTCTCCCTGCCTTGAGCTGGCGGCTGCATTTCCTGCCCTCTCCTTGATTTCAGTGGATTTTTAGGGCACTCGGGGAGGAAAACTTCTGTAATTACAGGCACTAATGTGTTAAGAGCACTCCAAATGCTTTCCTCTGCTTTTGCATCAGGGCAAGCAGGCATGCATGGTTTCTCTTTTTCCTAAATCATGTGGTTATTTGGAATTTAAGTGTTTCTGCCTACAGAGCTGCTCATCCTGTTTTTATGCTGTGTTGTTTTTGAGTCATAGGCTGCAGTCTCTTGTCAGTAAGAAAACAATGGAATGACTTGCTTTTGTTTCTTTTCAGGCACAGAACACGATACTAGCACACTACAAAGTGCCTTTTAGAAACATGGCTTTGCTTGTGGAAGAGAGTCATTAACATGTTTCAAGGCCAGGCAGATGAGGCTTTAAACACGCTGGTCTAGGGGAAGGTGTCCCTGCCCGTGGCAGGGGATTAGAGATGAGCTTTGAGGTCCCTTCCAGCATAAACCATTCTGGGATTCTATGACTCTGTGGCTTAGACAACTCAAGCAAAACAGCAGGGGCTGATTTTAACCTTCCTGGGATGGACAGAGAGGTGTCCTGGGCAACCCAGAAGATCCCACCACAGTGAGGGAGATCTGCTGCTGCCAGGACCTGCAGGATGGAGCCCAGGCCGTGGCACAGACTCCCTTGCTGCTCTGCAGACATGTCAGACATGAGGCTTAAATTCATCCTCTGCAGGAAAAACCTGCATTAGTGCAGCTGGGAACCACCTTTTCATTGAGGAATGAAGACATCTCAGATAGCTCTAGCAACCTGACCCTGCAAAAAGCTGCAGCGGAGGGTCCCCAGGGGGAGGTGGGGAGGAGGCCCCATCCTTCAAGCCGTGGCTCTCAGTCCCACGTGGTTTTGCCGATGGCTTTTGGGAAAACCGCAGCGCCGGTTATTGAGCGCTTGCATTAAAGCCTCCAGTTCCGGAAGTTTTGCTGTCGTGGAGCCGGATAAGCTCAGAAACGTGAAGCCGAGGAGTCAGAATCAGACAGCCAGTAAGTGCCTTTGAGAGCTGGCAGCCTGGAAACCCTGTCCCTGGGGACAAGTGGCGAAGCTCCTTTCCGCTGAGGAGGAACAGAACAACGGGGCTGAGGGGGAACACAGGATTTTTCAGCCCAAAGGTAGCACCACCAAGAAAATTAATAAATTTAATATTTAATATTTAATAATTTAAATTAATAAATTAATCTCAGGCAGTGTGTTGCCATTCCTCCTTCCAGAGAGATGCAGCTGAAAGAGACCAACTTGTGTCAAAGCCTGAAAAAAATCAGGAATTACAGGTGCTAAGGCTTCCTTCTAGGAAAATAAAGCCCATTTGGCAGAGGAAGGGTTTCCAGACAGGATGTAGCTGTCCATGCAAACAGTGAGCTGAGGGAGGCAGGGAGGGATTTGGGTCATCTGAGCAGTGTTTAAATCTCATTCGATGTGGTTTTGTTTTAAACAAGACAGGTAACTGGGGAAGTTATACCCAGCCCAGTCTGGGACCAGAGAGATCCCACCTGGTCTGCACAGCATGCCCACACTCCTCCATGCTGGCTGAGGGCTCAGGTGCTCAAATCCATTTTCCGCCCCAAAAACCACACACACAAGCTCCTTCCCCTCTCATCTCCAGTGCCCACCAGTACATGCTGGGGCTGGATCCAGGCCTGGCAGAATGGGAATCTCCTATGGACAGATTTTACACTTCCAGGTGAAAAGGCTTGACAGGTGGGAAACAGAAAAATCTTCAGCAATCTCCTCAGTTTAACAACTTTTTAATTGGATTGCATTGATTATTTCAGTGCTGAAGTGTATTTGGAATATGGAGACAACACAGAGGCATGAATGAAGATTAACTCTTGCTTCCAACCCCAGAAAATGTTAAAAAAAGTTACCAGAGTATTTGAAAATATTTTTAATAGTTTGGAACAACTAAATTTAGCTAAGCTGCAGATAGGCCTCTCTTTATTACAGCCAGAGTTACTATGGCAACATGCTACAATTATTTATCACCATGACGATCCACTGGAGATTTTTAAAATGTATTATCTATTTTTGTTTGCATTGTCATTCCTGCCAGGGGAGGGAAGACACCAATTTGGTGCTCTGTGAAATGGTCAACATTTCACCCCAGCCATGGAGGGGTGGAGGCTGGGGGAGCTTTTAAACTGAGAGGCAGGAAAAGCCAAGGAACAACCTCTCAGGATTATTTTTTTCCCCTTTTTTAGTCTAAAATAGGTTACTGTTTCTAACTGACAAGTGAATAAGAGCTCATTCTTTGCCAGTCTTCCTCCTGACTGCTCTTTGATAATCTGAGATACCAGAAACAAATGGGAATGAATGAGTTCTGCAACACCCAGGAACTGTTATTATCTCTGCCGCGGAGAGAGGGAAATGCGGACGATCTATATTAGGCAACTTCTCTAAGGTCACATCAGCAGGCAGCGATAAGGACGTGATTAGGACCTGCTTCCTTGGCCACATCCTCCAGTGTGGCAGCAGCATCACGATTCCAGTGCCGCTGTCACAAGTGCTCTGCATCTTTATTATATACACCAGGTCAGGGGAAATTGGAAAAGCCTGTCAATCCCTGGGTTGCAGGAACAAGGGAGGGATATCTGCAAAGTGCTGCCACTGCATTTGTTTGGCTGTGACAGTAGAGGTGCTCCACCAGCTCACCAATGCTTGGGGGCACTTTTTGAGTGCAGGATGGGTTTCACTGCCCTCGCTCAGCCCACACCACTGTTCCAGGTGCTCCAAGCTGGAGATGTCTTGCCCTGGCAGAGGCACAGCAGACCTCCCTCCATCCCAGGATGTGGTGTGTGGGCAAACCTGTCTGGAAGCACATCACCATGTCCCTGTACCCTCTGCGGGATGATGTTTGAGTGGAGCGGACGTGCTTGAGGAAAGGTTGGTGGATATTGTTCTGACATATCCAAATAATGCTCTGCTGGTCTTGTCCAGAGTGATGGTTAAGTAATCCTAAGGAGGATGTGGAAAGAGCTCCCTTTGTGACTCTCTGACTAATGAAAAGCCCTTTATATAATCCTGCAATCAACTGCATGGGGCTGCTGGGACGGGTAATTGGGCTACGAATGGGCTCCATTTGTGGGACATTATGTAATTTACCGTTCTGTCATCATCCGCTGCCAAAACCATGACTCCTTCTCCAAGGCTCACATTTCCAGGGATACAAGTAATGATCAAGGCTTGGCCCTTCACATCTTAGATCACGAACGGGATCTTTAGAGGTGCGGCTGGTTTGGATTAAACCTGACTTCCCAGTGTGCTAAGGAGAGCAAGAGGTAGCTCCTGGTGGGACAGTCCAGATTTTGGCTCCTGTGCAGCACATGTAGATGTAAGATCCTTCTTCTCAGATGGGGTTGTTAGTCCAAGCAGCACATCCCATGAAAGCAGCCATGGCGCTTGCTGTGCCTGAGGGGAGCCAGGCGGACGTTGCCGGAGGGTACTGCTCTATTTATGAGATTATTTCCAATAGCCTTCAAGGGCTCTTGCTGTGGGCCAGCACTGCAAGACCAAAACCAGGCTGAAGAACATAAAAAACAAGAGAGGCTTCCTCTCCAGGTCTGTTCATGAGGTCACAGTTGCCCACCCTTGGCACATACTGTGGCACAGACACTGCTCTGTCAGAGTCATGTGAGGTCCTGCCTGCAGATCCCCACATCACATCTCATGGCAAATCAATGGAGGTGCACGGCTGGAGCAAACCCCAGAGCACTCCTGCTGTTGTGTCAATAGTCCCTGAGCAAAGTGAGTTTGGGAATTGCTGCTTTAGACCAGAGACATTGACAGTCATTGATTTAATACTTTCCCTCTACCTTCCAAGGCTGAGCCAGGGCTGTGTAGATCCACTCTTGTATTTTCCCCAAATAAATGAAGCACAGGTCCAAGTATGAAGTCCCCTGGTGTCTGCTGATAAAAGCCTCAGAGGTGTTTGCACAAAGCCTGAGCACAACCAGCTCCGTGGCAGGAGCAGTTGGTGGGTAATGGCTGGGTTACACTGAAAACCAATCTGTTCTCCATCTGGCAGGGGGAATATCACTGGAAGGAAAAGAAAGAGGCAGGACCAGAACTGTTAAGACCTCCGGAGTTCATTGCTGCTGCAAGAGTCCATGAACAGAGAGAACAGGAGCATCTGTCAGCATAGTTAGAGGCACTGAGGATACGGGAGGTGAGCTGGAGAGATTGGGTTTTCCCTGATTCTGCAGGTTTGTAACCAGCATGGGGACAAGGTGAGCCTCTGATGCTGATGCTCAGTGGGGCATGAGGGCCCTTTTGCAATGCACACCACGACCTGACGGCAGCAGCACAGCCCCATGGAAATGGGGACTCAGCAAGTCCCTTTGCCGCCCAGGCTCCTGTGCTTCTCTATGGGAGCTGCAGATGTAGGTAGATTATATTTGATGTGTTTTTTAGGATGAGAAAAGCTTTGAGGAATTAGGCCCTTGCACTGCAAATATGCAAAGTAAAGGGCAGTTTGTCTCCCCAGCTACAAAAAAAAGGGTGGAATTGCAACAGGGAGGTGGAAACACGCGTATATTCAGTGATTTTTCACAGGTCACACACATACCAGAGTGTTTTCTTGCTCAGACTATTTACTGATGTGAAAAACAAAATCCTGCTTGTAAAATCAGACACACACATTTTGGGAAGGTGTTTTCTGAGAATGAAATTTGGTTGACATCCAAAGCCAGTCCTTGCAAAGACTATAGTATGGAATGCAGGAGGACAGATTTGGTTTTAGGCCGGATCTGTGGGATTACAGTGAGCCTCTGATGTTTCCCAAGTGATGAATTATTTCAAGGAACAACCTGGGCAGTAGCAGCCCCTGTGTCATGGTGGCAGGGTGAGAGAGGAAGACTTTTAAATGTTAATTAGCAGGGAAGAGCTGTCTTGCAGACTAACCACAAAGATCTCCGGTGATGGCAGGAGGCAAAGGAGAGCAACAGAGCATTTCATTTGTAATGCATGGTTTTATTTCACCTTGGAGATCCTATCATTGATCGGTTTGGCAGGCATATAATGAGACTGCATTGCTGTAGGGTCCCTGACTGCAAGGTGCTTAAGCACAAAAGGAAGCCCCTAGGAAACCTCCTGGCAGGGGGCAGGAAGCCTGGCACCCAGCAGGGATCATGGGAAGAGGTAGCAGGGAAAAAGTTGTACCTGCAAGCAGGTGAGAAAGAGCAGAGGTTGATGGTGCCCAGTCCCAGCTGGGCAAGGGGAGGATGAAGTGGCAGAGGGAGGATGAGGTGATGCTACAAAGTAAGAGAAAGGTTGAGCTGCGTGATGAAGCCAGTTTGAGCTCAAGTGCTCCTTTCCATTGCTTCCTTTTTTCATGTGGATATCTCCTAAACAAATCCCACTCCTGTGTCATTGCCATCAAGCTGGGAGCAGTTTCCAGTCCTCCAGCCCTTCCCATCACCTTTTTTCTTAAGTGGACAGACGTGCTGTGGCTCTCCCATGCGGAAAAGGGATTTGGAAATGTGGCCAAACCAGGGGTGCCTCTGCCCACCCCAGTGTCACCCTGTGCTCTGAGAATGGGTAGGGAATGCTGGACTTCGGAGCAGTTACAGCTCTTGAGCTACACAGGGTTTTACTGGAATGGTGATGTGCCAAGTGCCACTGGCCACTGCTCGGGGCAGAGCTCCATCCCACTGCTCTGCTTTGGGTTCCTCCACTGGGTCAAGGCGATCACCTCTGCCCAGGCTGCCCCGTGAAGGACATCAGTGGAGTGTGGGGTAGTGCCATCTTCCCCACTGAGCCAGAGGAAACATCTCTGCTTTTGCTTGGGTTGCAAAAAACACCCATCTCCAGGCCCTCCTAAACTGGAGGAGTGACTCCACTCCATCAGGAATTACTTCATTGACATTGGAAGGGCAAAACACAGTGTCAGCCAAATGTTGATGCCTAAATCTTTCCCTCTAATTAACCCTAAATTAAAAAAAAAAAATTAAACCATGGGCAGAGGCACCAGCTGATAATGTGTGCTGGGCTGGTGTGACCAGCCCCTGCATTTGCAGCAAAGACAGGTGACTGCAGCAGCTGCATTTTGCTCAGTTACACAGAATTTTTAAAGTGTTTTGATCCCAGGATGAAAAGTGCTGTATAACAGTAACATTTCTTTGTACATAATGTCTGTCTGTCCATCTCCAGAGCACGGTCTGAGTGTGCTTATTCCTGCAGTTAAGGGGAACTTCAGTTACAGCACTCCTGCACATTTAACACTATTTCCAAGTCCCTCTTGACTTCCTTTTTTGTCCTTCTTCAGGACTATGTTTAGATTCCAATTTCCAGTCTCCTGGACTGAGATTATTATTAAAATGCAGCACTGGTAATGCTCCATGCATCCCAGCCACAACAAACCTCTGCAGGCGGGCGCAGCACTGGGGAGAGGAGGGCTTGGAGTGACCACAGAGTGTTTAGGCTTTAAAAAACAGACAGTTTTGCTTTGTATAGACCTAAAGACTATTCCCACGTACTATAGACAAATATGGCAATGGGGAAGGGAGGGATAAGACTGTGATCTGCAGAACCAAACAGAAGGGCTATAATTAATCAGGTAATTGCAGTATTTGCATGGAGTGTCTGTAAATATTACCTCTAGTTCTAAGTACGGTACTTTGGACCACGTATCTTATCGTGGAACAACCCATCAAATAGCAAACACATCCACTTGACTGGAATATAATGAATATTAGGTCAGCCAAATGCAAACTGACTAAATTAATTTGTAGTTGTGTACCAAGTGATGTTGTGCGATAATTTAATGAAACCCTTCAAATAAATACCCGCTGGGGAACAATGGAGAGGAGCAAGCGGAGTGCGCAGGGAAGGATTACTGGGGGTGGTGTGGTTACAGAAGGAGGTCCCGGAGAGCAAACAGGACTGAGGGGGGATCTCACAGTGCACAGGGGAGGATGTGAGGGCTGAGCAGGGACCACGGTGGTGCTCTGCAGAGAGTCGTGGACCTCAGAGCTGCTCCTGAAGGAACTTAGGTGGGACACCCAGGGCTAGGCTCAGCCCTTTGGAGCGAGCATGACGCAGGCGGAGGCTCCGTGGGTGGCCCTTGGCCCCCACGGGGTTGCCCCGAGGCCGCGTGGTGCAGCTCCCCGGGAGAGCCGCTGGCTGACGGGAGGGCAGTTTGGAGCAGTGCGACAAACGATGTCTCGGTTCTGTGAGAAATGCGGAGCCAAGCAAATGGGTTTGAGTCCTCCTTTAAATGTTTTGGTTCCTCAATCAGATCATCTGGGGGTTCTGAAAAACAAAACGCTATTTCTGTCTTTTTCATATCCCTCTGGTTCCTTTTTCGTTTGGGCAGGGGCAAAATAATCACTGAAATAGCTCATTTGAGAAGCTGCAGTATGTTGATCCCAACGGCAATCTGAGGGCAGAATGAGCCCTCTTTGAAGGGGGAGAGTGCCTGATGTCTGGCAGGGGAGGGATGCTGCCCATTGCTCCAGCACACAGAGGACACGCAGAAAAGCACAGCTGAGGCACGAGGTGCTCAGAGTAGACCCTGAGCAGTGCAGTGGGGCTGGGGTCACCCTCTTGCAGCACCAGCACCTGGGCCATGAAGGGATCCTGTTGCAGGAAACCCCCAGAGCACTTGAGGTCATTGGGGTCTCAGCCACCTCGGTGGCAGCATGGGAGCTCTGCAGGATGGAACCTCAGCAACAGGGATGAGAAACCAGTGCGAAATGCTGGTCCCAACGGTGCCATTCCCCTGAACACCCCACTGGCAGGTGGGGACCCTAGTGTCCCATATGCTGCTGGGGTCTCAGCCCAGCAATGCAACACTTACCCTGCAGGAACCAGACCTCTGTCCCTGACAGGGTCCCTGGCCCTGTCCTCTGTCCCTGAGCTGTCCAGTCTCCCAGCACAAACCTGACTCCCACAGCAGTCAGAGCTGCTGTTCTGTGGTCGCAGCAGCAAGAGAGGGAATTCCTCTGACCAGAAAAGTCCCAGTGCTGCATTCCCAGAGGAGCAGAGTACCTAACTTAGTGATGGTGACATAAGAGATGCCCTTGAACTGGGATTATAGGACATATGCTGAATTTATTGGGAAGGGGTTTATTAATTTGCCCACATGATGTGTCACAGGACTGTCTGCTAAGTTTACATCAGCTATTCCCAGCTGATATCAGGTGCCCTTTATCAGATTCTGCATCAGCCACCTCGGAGTGAGACCACAGAGGAGCAACTGCTAAGGGCTAATAAAGACAGAGCTTCAGCGATAATGGGTGCCAGTAAATGAGAGTCGTGTTTGGGGTGTTCCATGTCAGCCCAAATCCGGGCAGAGAGGACTTAGAGACGTAAGTGGAAAGTTCAGGCAGGGTCATGGCAGCACAGACTGAGCAGGAGCTGCTCGTGGTTTCCAGCTGGCCACTCTGATGCCCCAGCACGTGTCCCTCCAGGACAGGCTGGAGCAGAGGCCACACAGGGCCCTTGCTCCCACTGAGGAGGTTCCACGTCACCTCTGCTCCTCTGGGATGCACATGTTTGTGCACACGGATGCCAGAGGGGTTGTGCAGGTCTTCCTGCAGCTCCAAGACCCTTTGCTAGAGCAGCTGAGGGGTGGGAGAGCAGATGGCTGTGGGCAGAAGGAGGCTGAAGGTTGAGGAGCAACAGGCTCAGCCCAGATGTGAGGGTCCTGGCCGGATGGGCTGCAGCAGGGGACAACGGGTGGAGGGGGAAGGCAAACACAAATATGGGGACAGGCATTGCTGCAAGCCTGCACTAAATGCACCTTCTGCTACAAAGGAGGACCCAATATTAATTCTCAAATTCATCATGGAGAGAAATACCCTCGCATATCACTATGGGATGAGATAAGCATCAGCACAGGATTAAAAAAAATTAAGCACATAAGGATAGAGAAGGAACTGAGGCGCTTTTTCAGCATGAATGCCCTTACCCCACGCAATGGGGCTGTCCCTGTCCCCACACAACCCAAGGCTCCACCACCACCAGAGCTGCTGCATTTTGGCTGGTGGCTGTGGATATCCTCGGCAGCTCCAGCCTCTACATTTACCCACTTGGCAGGAGGATATGTTGGGTAAGGCTGTAGCCACGTTCCTGAGGTGGCCCTGGGAAGCTCTCCTCCTCTTCCTCCTCGCCTTGCTGCTCAGCTGCGGGGACAGGGAGGGGAGGATGCTGTGGAAGGCTCTCCAAAAAGTGCCCCGGAGGCAGAGAGAACCACCTCTGTGCAAAGCCTGCCCGTGCCAGTCCAGGCAGAGCCCTCATGACATCAGCTCCCAACCTGCTCCACAACACTGTGAGGAGACCCTGCTGTGCACCATGGAGGGAACCTGCTCCAGCTGTGGTGGATCCACACTGCAAAACAGACAGCCTGGAACCTCAAAGGGCCTCTGCTCTGTCCCCAGAGCCCCTGGGACCCTCCCTGCCACCCAGATCCCTGCCAGGGCACAGGAGATGCTGCTCTGTGCATGGAGGTGATCCTCACTTCAAGCAGTACTGGCCTAACAAAAGCTAAGATCACCCAGATCACCCAGATCACTAAGATCAGCTAAAACCACTACACCTCAGGATGGCATTTTTGGTAAAAGGGAATTTTATGTCAGTTTAACCATTCCTTCACCCCGCAGTGAACCTGCTCCTTCTATGTGCATCTTATTTACAGCACAGCCTCCATGACCAGAACTGGTCCCTACCCTGGGAACCAGTTTAGTACCAGGTCTGCTGTGCTGATGCGGCTCTGGGGGAGCCCCAAGAATCTCAGGAGCATTGCAGGGCTTCACACCTGTGATGTTCCACAGGCTTGCTCGGGAAGCAGCAATTCCAGGAAAGTTGTTTTCATTCCCTTGCTTTTCTAAATCCTCCAAACCTTGTGTTTGAGCTTGTCATCAAGCTGACAACAAAATGGCATTGAATTAACCTGGCTGTGAGCACCTGTTTGCAAACGTGACCGTGCTGACTCTGCTTTGGGGTGTTTCCTAAGGACACCCAGGAGAGCCCAGACTCCCAGCCCATCATCCCAGTGCGGCAGGAGGCTTTGCTGGGAGCCTCCTGCCAGGGAGCAAGCCCTGCCTGGCTGCAGGCAAAGACCTACAAGCCCACAGGAGCCCGGGACAGGTGTTCCTGCTGCTCCCGCTTGTGAAGGCATTGCAAAGTGTGGGAGGGTGCCGGAGACTCTGTAATTATAGCCTGTGAATTTAAATCCCACAGTTTGCAGGAGTTCTGGGATATTTCATGCAGCGTAAGCTCAGCAACACCTTCATGACAACATGAAGACTCATAAGTTTTTGCCTTGCTGTAGCAAGGTGCGAGTTTTCATTAACCCTCGCACCACCAGTGATGCCTTCTGCAAATGACAGGAAAAAGGACAGGAAAAAAAAGAGAAAAAGGTAAAGGAAAACACTCAGAGATGCCTTTAGTAGTTGCAGAGCTAAGGGGAGGCCTTTGAATCATAGAATCATGGAATTCTAGACTGGTTTGGGATGGGAGGGACCTTAAAGATCATCTCGTTCCACACCCCTGCCATGGGCAGGATCACATTCCACTAGACTGGGGTGCCCAAAGCCCCATTCAACCTGGCCTTGGCTTGGCTATTCCTGATTCCTTGCTTGGGTTTTTTTCTGCCTCTGAGCACGAAGCAGTAAATAAACCAAGAGGTTCGTGTTATCACTTTGAAATTTCTTCACCCAAATTAATCCCTGCTGCAAATACAGAGACACAGCTCCTGTCACTCTGCATTAACTCCCTCATTCTCATCTCCTTTTTTCAAAGCATTCCCTTGAGTTTAGAGGGGCTCATATTGGGCTCCCAAACTGAGGGACATCATCAGGGAATGGAATCCTTCACCCTCTGGATCTCAGTTTGCCTCCCACTGGAGAGAGCAGTGGTGCTCCATGGGTTGCTCACTAATATGTGCAAAGCGCTTGGGGAGGTTGATGATTTTCATGGCACGAGTATTAGTTATGCACATTGTTTCAGCATTGCCTGTTATCTCAGCATATTTATTTAATAAAGGCATCACTCTGCGCTGCTTCAGAGGCCACACTGCCCTGTTTGCCACCTGCAGCCTCAACAAGGCTCTCCTTCCCCCTCCTGCCTGGGACACAGGCACAGCCTCACCACCTCACCAAACCCCTGGGTGATGCTCATCACTGACAGTGTTCCTGAGCTCTCTGGAACATAATGGGAGCCTTGCTCGAGTTAATTCCCACTGACTTGTGGCAACACTACTGAATTTTACCTTCAGCCACCTGAGATTTCCTTGCTGAACCTGAAATAGGCTGAGGCTCAGGCTGACCCGAATTTGGAAGTCCTTCCTTCACCCTCTTATCATAACTTAAAAAGCCAACAGGCTGTTTCCTCTGGAATAATAAACATGCCTTGAAACAGAGGTTAAAATAGGGCCAGAGAGTGCTGGGAGCACTGGGGCAGGCAGTGACACGTTCGTGTTGCTCCTTCTCCTCTCTGTATCAGAGGCAGCTCTTCCTGCTTGAGTGCTGCCCCAGGCCTCAGATGGGGATGTGGGGACTGATATTTTTGGCCTCTCCTAGGTGAGGGAAGCATGAGGCAGGGCAGGAACCATGGTGAGAAGGTCTTTCCCAACCTCCTAAACAAACCAAGGGATGGGTTGTAGCTAAGCAACATCACTGCACCACACTTTGTCTTAAGAATTTTGCTCTCCCTGTCCTCAGTGGATGGGGGTGACCAGCACACGGAAAGTCTGACTGAGGAGGGACCCTTCCCCATTCCCAAAACTGCCTGTTATTTGGGTTTTTAGATTCCTCAGTGGCAGTGGAAAATGTTTGTGAATAAGATACCCAAGTTACAGTGACAATTTACATGTACCAAAGCATCAGCTTCACACACAGCTGCAGGTTTTCTAAAAATTGGAAAAATTTCGTGTCTTCACATCTCTGCTCCTACGTCAAAAATGACTGTGAAGTTCAAGAATGACTGTGGGGTACAGGCAGACAAACTTTCCGTCCACAACCACAGAAAGAAGCAACAGCCTGTAACAAGCAGATGAAAATGCTGGGTGAGAGATGCCTTTATGTGAGCACATCCTTCTGTGTGGCTCATAATACACCCAGGAGATGCCACAAAAATATATTTGAGCTTGATCTGCTCCTCAGCCCAGGCACAAGCACTTCAGACTGGTTAGTCTTCAGAAATAGCAGGAAAGTTGAGAGATGTTAGGAGGTTTTCTGGAGTAGCTTGGTTGTACCCAGAACTTCAGCAAGGTCATGTCATAGATAAATAGATATTTTTCCCTATCCTGGCTGGCTTTGCCTTTCACTGCATTCATGAGAGCAGAACAGCGGGTCTGAGCCTCCTGCCTGGGTGAAACTCCATTGACACGGGTTGTGAGACTAGCACAAACGAGAGCAGATTTCGACCTCTGGCTTTGAAGTATCCTTGTCCCAACAGATTTATCACTGGGGCCACACGAAGGCCTTGAAAGAGAGGAAGCAGCTCTGTTTCGCAGCCCTTTCTTCCCGAAAGTTTGTTTGCAGTTGTCCTTTTATTATTATCTTAGCTCCAGTGATTACACATGTGGGGCCCCTCATGCTTTGAGGGCTTTTTGCTTTGACAGAATCCCAGGGCTGTTAATGAAAAGATTATTTTAAAACAAAAATCGCTTGTTAGGTGGGTTTAGCTGGTTGTGGCGCTGGTATCAGATTTTAGTTGGCGACTCATAATTAGTCACTGCAGAAGGATGGGTGAGTGGGAGGCAAAGGGTTACGAGGGAAGGCTGGAGAAAGGAAAGATACGTATCATTAAATAAAAATGTGACCACCCATGATTACAAGTGTTGTAGTCCTCCTTTTAACAAGCACACACCGTACTTTCATTAACCCGGGCCTGCCTGAATAGCAGCCTGTCTGGCCGAGCGGGCAGTGATTTTGTAAAAGCTGGCCCTAATGACAAAGACAGGCCACCTACCCTGAACTTTTCTCTATGACTTTATTCTTCAGCAGTGCTCAAGTGTAAATAAACTTGTTTACTCCCATCAGGATGGTAATGAGAACGAAGCCTTATTTGTTTCGCTACAATGACAAAGTAATTTGTGTGTAGCCCAGGCGGGGAAGGGGGGGCCGGGGGGCAGCTCTGCTGTATGGTCCCTCCATAGGCAAAGTTGCTGCAGTCAGTGTTTTCCTTTGCTCTTCATTGTGTGCCACGGGTCAGCGAGGGAGAACTTCCCATCCTCAAGCTCACACGTAGAGCATGGGCTGGCGGGGGAAGAGCAAAGAAAACAGAGCAGTAAGTGAAGTGAGGAGTCAGACCAGCCTATCTGGGAGGGAGAGAGTGACTAAGTGAGAGGGAAGGGGAGTTACCTGGTCAGGCTTGTGAGTCACTATAGAAAATGTACAGAGAGGCACAACCTGGTGCTTGGTTGGGTTTTTTCCATTCAGACTGGTGTCTCTGAAGCGTTAATGAATCACAGGAACAGTGCAGAGAGGACGTATTGAAGGGGGAAGGGAAACTGAGGCAGGTCAGGCAGAGGGAGCAGCTGGCACCGCTGAGGGCCTGGAGAAAGGGGAGAGGCCGGAAGGGGACAGGGCCTTTCCAGGGAAGATGAGAATGGAGTGAGGGTGTACTCGTGGGTGGCTCAATCTGACTAAAGCCTGCTGTGACAGAAAGGGCCCCTTCTGGCTGCACTCACTCTCTGTGTGTCCCATGGCCTCCCTTCCGAGGGTTTGGGCAGCCTGGCAGGTGAGGACCTGACAGATGGAAATCAATCTCTTTATTTTTTGGTACGGTTACTTTTCAGCTGATCACACCGAACTGGTGAGAGCACATATGGAAAAAGATTTGTTTTAAATGTTAAAACAAGCAGTTTATAGCTGGATTTTTTAATTGTTGCTGGAACTAAGAGCAGAGATGGGGTAATGTGGTCCCAGCTCACTGGATCCTTAACAAGGTAGGCAGTGCAGATTCAGCTGGTGTTCATTAAAAATGCTGTTTTGCAGGAAGTTACAAATAATAAATTAAGAAAAATAATTTAGAAAAATGCAAACAACCAGCAACCTGCCCCCCCCATCCCCCCGCCAAAATGACAAAACCAAACAAAAACAGAATTGAAGGAGGGGAGGAAAAAGGCAGCCCAGACAAAATACCCCTTGGCAGGATCCCCAGGAACCCTTGTCATCAGCTCCAGGCTCCTCTTCCAGAGTTGGGAAGGCCAGCGTGCCTAGAAACTGGAGAGGATTTTGCAGGGGACCCACCCTGTGGGAAGCAGGTAGAGGAGTGAGGGATGGGAAAACTGGAGCCAAATTCATAGATGCAGAAGTGGCCAGAGCTGTGCAGTGATTCCCAAGTACAGATGGGTTTAGCAGAGTTTAGGTGTGTCTGGAGTGCAGCAGATACTTGGAAGGTGCTGAGGCACTCGGTAGGGAACAGAAATGTAAAATCCCTTAGGCCCTAGCATGTTACATTCCTGAGTTCCAGACAAGTATGCGGTTTTACCCCGCCACAGCATCGGGGTGCAGCCTGCTCTGAGCGGTCCCAGAGCACTCTGCACTCGCACACTCAGGAGCAGGAGCTGGCCTAACTGCAGCTGCTTGGAGTGGATAAACACCCCTGATGCGGGTATTTTAGCAGCATAAATAGTGTCTCCTAACAGAGCTTTGGGGGGGCCCTCAGATCCAAGGCAGCACTGGATCCCCAGTTCCCCCGCCGTGAGCTCTCGCCTGGTCTGCGCTCCTGTTGCACCTGAAACATGTGGAACATTTCTTGTAATGAGTTCCATCCATTTTGCCTGTGTAAATCAGGCCATTGAGCTTTCCAGAATGTATCCCCTGCCTGAGTGCAGCTGTGGAGGCTCGGCTCAGCCTTCCATTGCTGTCGAGGTGACTCTGCAGAAGAGCTCTCCAGAAGGCCACGGGTACACGACGACCTCACTCCCTTACGCTACTTCCGCCGGGCACAGTCAACACTCACAGCTGTGACTCCAGGGCAAAACAGAAACAGTTAATCTGGGTAATAACACTTCGCTCCTCTGTAGCACCTTCTTCAAGCACCTCAAAGTGCTTTTCAAACATGAATGCGTTAAAGCTTTGCCGCCCTCCTGATGGAAGTGAAAAGGAAGGCAAAACACAGCTCAGCGATGCTACACAAGCTGGAAAACTCTCCAAGTTGTTTCCATGGGGACTGAAGCGCAGCCCTCTCCGCGAACAGCGGCGGGGATCAGCCCACCCCTCCGAAATGCCAAGGGAGCAGGAGCACAGCCTTGACTGCTGGGAGATGGAAACTGGGGAGAGCGTGAGGAAGCCTGGCTGTGAAAACACCTCCCTTCTAAAAAATGGATTTGTATAACTCTCTGGTGAAAGATGTCTAAAAACCAAATCACCGAATCCTCCTGAGCAAGCACCTGATCCGACTCCTCTGGGAAATGAGGGTTTGCACGAAGCTTCTTAATCTGTAAGAACCAGAAAGCCCAGGCGAGGCTGCGGAGCTGCACACCCGGCTGAGCTGTAAAATCTTCCCGGTGCTGCACAACATCCCCAGTGACCTCGTTTTCCCAACTCACCCCAGCCAGCACAACACAACGCCCTTCCCAACACCGCCTCTGCTCTCACTCAAAAATAACAAGTGTCACCTGTGAAACCTCTGGCACCACCTCACACGTCTGTCTCAGGGCTTTTACCCTACTCCTGTCTCGTTTTGATGTTGTCTAGCGAGGAAAACCTGACAGAACCCCAACACAGGGAAACACAGGAACCACGTTCCCTGCACAAGCCAGCTCTGCTGCATGACTAAGGATGCAGATGCCCTCAGGCTGTAGAGGAACTGTATCAATGCCCAAAAATCACAGTATCTCGGTGCCTCTTTCCTGTCTGCTTATCCTCACACCCGCTGTGCACAGGGCTGAATTTCTGGGTTTCCAGTTCTGCACCGTCCAACCACAGAGCTGGAGCTTTCACCTGAGAGCTGAGGCTCTGTGCAGGGCACAGGAATGTTGAGAGCTTTGGTGTTCTGGAAGATCTCAGAGCAGGAACCAGGTGATCATCGTTTTTGTTCTGAATGTACCAAAAAAGTCCTGCTTCAGAGGTGCTAGCAAAGGTGAGGTAAGGGCCAGATGACTTTTTTCTCTGAGACAGACTTAATAAGGGAGAAAATGGGGGCAAAAATTAACATTTGGACCTGGAGTTCTGAACCCTGAAAAGACAAAATAACTCCATGTATTTGTTCCTCTGAATGACAGGAATTCGTCACTCTGTCATGGTTAAATGCTATTTCCTAATTCAGATTTGTTTCATCCAGTGAATTGGAATAATTAAAATGGTAGATCCAGCCTGGCTCACAGTCTCTCCAATACCAAACCAGAGCTAAATCTGACAAGCACCAGCAGGCAAATGAAAAGGCCAGAGAGATTATTAAAAATCAGTGTAACACCATAATAAGCGCTGAGATAAATGAAAATAGCACAGTACAATTTAATGGTGGGGGTCTGTTATAAATTATTGAGTTATTTGTATTTGGGGATTGATTGCCACAATAACTGCCTTGCAGATGTTCCTGTTGTTAACCCTCAAGGCTTTGAGCAGGACAAATGGCTCAGACTATCATTTATAAAAATTACTCCTTTCAAGGGTTTTTGAGCTTGTGATTAAATATTTTCCTAAATGAGGATGGGTTAATGGTCAGTATGACTGGAATAACAAACTCATCTCCCTTAGCTGACCGTCAAAATGGGCAAGGGCATGGGAGGAAGAGCGTTAAGATTTGTCCTGCCAATCCAATTGCTTGAAGTTTAGACAAGTCTGAGATAAAACTGGGATGAATGTGAGAAGGCCTGTCCCACCACTGCTTTATAGAACACTGAAAATCATTGCATGGCTTGAGAAATGCATTTGCTTGTGCATGAAGAGCCTTAAAACATGTTTTCTATGTGGAAACAGCCAGTGTGTTCCCAACCGAAATGACACGGAGGGTGGAATGGGGTATGGAAAATTTTGGGAATGTTTGTTGTATCAACATATGGGCTAGAAACTTCCATTTTGAAGGTTTAACCCAAGCTGCCAAGGCTAAGAGGAGATGAGAGCCCAGCCTGACCCCTGTGGGCTGCCCTTACCAGGCTCTCCTGTCCCTGTGCCACTGCTCCAGCTGAGGCAGAGCCACCACCTCAGAGGTACCACCCTCTCCCAGGAGTACAGGGGCTTTTAACCTTCAATACGAATTACAACTGACAGTCAGAGACAGCCAGATCATGGGGACACAGGAAAACAGGATGATACAGCTGAAGTCAGAGGTGGTGCATCTGTGTGAGCAGATCTACCACTTCTCCCTGCACAGACGCCCGGCTGACAGACAGCAGAAGAGCTGTTGCTGAGGCTCCTCTGAATATTTTGGGACTGATTAAATTCCAAGTGCAAATGCTCTCAGCAGTTTCCTTGCAAACAACCTGCTGTTAAAAAATGTGATCAACAGCCTCTCAGGTGTGTTTTCCAGAATCTAAAATAGCCCAGATGCAGTGCTGCCCTTCACCAACCCCCAAACTGGGGCAGCCAAAACATGGGTGGGAGGACAGGAGGAGGCTGGAGGCCAAAAGGCGTGAGAGGACAAAAAACAGCTGAAATAGGGTGCCAGGCTAAAAACAAGGTTGCAGGCAGAAAAAAAAAAAAGACAGCAAAGGGAAAATAGGACTGCAGTCCCAGAAGAGGAGGGAGGTTCAAAAATGATGGGAGGTTCAAAAAGGGGTGTAAGAGAAGTGTCCATCTGTAAAAAGGGGTGTCAGACCAAAAATTAGAGTGTCAGGCCAAAAAGAGCAGTGGGAGTTTAGGAAGGGTTGTGATGCAGAAAAGGGGTTGGAGGCTGGTGGTGCGTGAGAGGCTGAATAGTGGGGCAGGAGGCCAGAATGGGAGGGTGGAACACTGGGGGCCAAAGATGGGTGGGAGGCCAAAAAATAGGGAGAGGACTGGAGGCAGTGGGAGCTTGTAAAAGAATTGGAGATCAGGAGGGGTTGGGGTACCAAGGAGAGTGAATGGGAGACCCAAAAGTAGTGGGAGGTTGGGAGGAGTGAGACACTGGCAGAGGGTGGGAGGCTGAAGAAGACCAGGAGACCAAGAAGAAGTGGGAGGGGGACAGAGGTGTCTTCCAAGAAGGCTGCAAGTGCCATCTTTTCCCAATGGCTCCTGTGTTGCAGCAAGGAATATCTGTCATCAATGCTAAAACTGGGGAAGATAAATCAGAAAAAAAAAAAAAAAAAGAAAGTAAAAAGAAAAAACTGAAATGATGTAAGAATGAATCTCAACTCCCACCTCCAGCATCCAAAACCAGTGAAGGAGAGCATCACATTAGATCAGGACCCAGCAACAGCCACGATGCTGCTCAGCCCGAGTGACATCAAACAAAACCGGAGAGGGGCTGGCGGGAGAGGTGCTTCTGATGGCATTTATGGGCCTCTCAGCTATCGGGAGGAACAATCTCCTCGTAAAAGCCCAGTAGCAACACCCTGCGATAACCACATGAAAGCCCGGGTCCTGCCTGGTGGCCTTTTGTCGGGGAGCTGCCGGGGCAGCGTGGAATGTCGCACGCAGCAGCCAAGCAGCCCAGGTTGCGTCCTCGCTCCTCCCCGGGCTGCTCCGGGAGAGAACAGGGTATTTAAGCAGGCGGAACAACGCTATTTATATCCTAAAGTGTTCTTTTACGCTTGGGAGCTGAGACTGTAGCCTCGGCATCAAAGATAACTTCATAATAGCCTTTTAGTGGAAATAACCCTTATTTACAAGAAAGTTCTGTCGCTAGGCTGAGATGTAAAACAGGAGCAGTAGATATTACTGATAATGCACTGGAAGAGTTTATTCCATACATGGCCTTTTCATAAACTTCTAAAAGCAGCAATTTCAGGTTAGAAATCATGGAGAAAATCTTGGACCCATTGAATTCGGCACAACCAATTTCCTTACCTGTGTTATGAAGAACATCTTAGCTTATGAAAGCCCAGCAGATTTTTTAATCTAACTTCTTTTTTATCATTTATTCCGTTTTGATTACTTTCTGTAGAGCTGGACAGTGCAAGCAGGTTGGTGTCTTTTCTGCTCCTGGATGATTTAACTGTACCATTCCTGTGCCTAAGAACACTGAAGACAACTACATGCTCTTTCAATTTCTTAAAAATAAAATAAAATAAAATAAAATAAAATAAAATAAAATAAAATAAAATAAAATAAAATAAAATAAAACCCCACAACGAAAAGCAGCAAAACCAAATGGCCTTTATCTCCAGTGCCAAAGTAGTTACATTAATTCTCTATGTCCTCCTCACAACTTTTCTAAAGTGACCAAAACTGGCACAGTTAAATTATCTTGTGTTGTTCCTTCCAGCAGGGAAATGCTGTCCAGAGAAAATAAGTATAAATACCATAGATGGAGTAAGTTATGGAAACATCACCATTATTTATCTCTGTGGTATTACCCATCTTTGTTCCTTCTCTCTTTCTTTGTATTCAACTACAAGAGCAGAGTTTTGTATTAAAAAAAATTGGATTGTTTTAATTTAATTAGCACAGGAATGAACCCAGAAGACAGGGAATGCCAACAGTAATGTAGCAGATATGCCACATAGTAAATACGTCACAGGCCCAACCAAATGTGCCAAATAATACACCTTTTTTTAAGTAGCTAAGGTGTATATTTTTATTATTTTTGCACTACTACAGCCAGGTTCTCAAGCTAAGAAAACAAGGAAATACTAAAATCTGTGTGGTTTGGTTGGAGAGTGTTTGCAACCTCAGACAAGGAGCAAAAGTTATGTAAAGGGCCGGGCACAAAGTTCTCCCGAGTAAAACGCACCATCTAGAGGTGGCCGCCGCTTCTGCAAGTGCTCCTCAATAAAATGCAAGCAGAAGTGACTAAACCGCTCACCGAGAAGGAAAATCACTCTGATAGAGCCAACAAAGTGCCTTAATCAGAACCTCTGCATTCTTTGAAATTAATATTTCCGAGGGAGTTTCTAAAAAAAGGCCCTTCTGCACCAAGTCAAATAAGGCTCCTGTTTTCAAAGGCCTTTCAGAAAGAGAACCAGGTCACAGCTCGTGCCTCAAACATCTGAAGGTCACAGGAGGATGTGCTCTGCTCTGGGGGCTGTGGCAGGTAGGGAAGCACAGATGCCTCTGCCGACATGCTCTTGCTTTCAGGTTATAGCTCGGCAAAGAATTATCCAAAGGGGTGCAAATATGATAGGATTGTATATAGGGAACTGGTCTTCCTAAAAGAAAGGCTAAATCCATAAACTGCGAAACTGCCAATGAAGTCAGAAAGGACGGTGTAGGTGCTGCAGGGACTGTGGGAGTGGCAAAGCATTCCCCTCGTCTGGAAGCAGAGAGGAGCCTCAGTTCCAGCCCATGGAGAATCATTCCCTGCCCTGGTGACATTTCAGCCAGTTTTTGAGGGTCTCCAGGCTTTGTAGGGCCCCAGAAAGAGGATGTAGAGAGCTGAAGTCCAGCTTTTCCTGGTATTTGGCATGTAGCTGATATTCATTAAATAATGAATCACTGGTGTTTGCTTTATTTTCTCTGTTATAAAGCAGGGTGGCCATGAAAGCCAAAAGGTGAGGATGGGAAATACTGCGCTTCACACTCCCTCCCACCCACCACAGCAGAATATTCCTCCACCGATCTAATTGCAGGAACTGCCTGTAAACAAAAACCTGCTTTGAAACTCCCATATAAATAGCAATCACAACATCATGCACCATTTTAATGAACCCTGTTTTCTTTGTGTCAATCCATCTCAGAAATGCTGGAATCAGAACATTTCCCTGGATTCACTGGAATCAGTGACAGCTTCATCCTTTAAACTCTGCAGATGAGAGAGCACATGGAACAAGCTGTGCTGAGGCAGGATTAAGAGTTACCGGGGTGACACTTCGTAGTTTGGAGGATGCTGACAAGGAGCCTCGCAAAAGCACAAGACCTTCACTGGAGCTGAAGCGACACAGAGACCCAGTTTGCCTCAGCTGTCACTGAAGTGGCAAAGAAGATTGTGAATTCCCCCTCCCCACGTCTTTGATACTATTACCTGTGCATTACAGCTGAATTCCTAGGGGCGGGATGTGGCCCCTGGCACCAGGGATTTATCTTGACAAGAGGGATGCTCCATGCCTCCACCTTGGAAGTGCGGAAGGTCTCCGCTTTCTCTTCTATCGAGGTCTTTAACATGTTTCTTCCCACAGAGAAGGAAAAAAAACTGTGGTAGCAAAAGCCTTCAGCAGTTTTTAATTTGCCCACCACTGGTTGACTATGTCAGGTTTCTTTCTCTTTTTCTGCAAGTGCAAATGAATTCATTAAAATTTTCAGGAAGGACTCTGGTCATTCACTGGGCATTTCAGGTGTCCACGTATTTGCACCAATCAGGCAGTTCTCAATGGTCCACTCAGTGCTGGAACCCAGCATCAAAACTTCATGATCTGTCTCAGAAATTACTTGCCTAAACTTTGCCCCTTTAAGCATTCCCTGCCCTAGTCCACGAATTCCTTGCTCAATTGCAGATCCAGGCCCAGGATTAGTAGACACCGTACACAGCCGATGGACAAGTAGATCCCCCCAGCCTGGATAGCTGTCCCACATCTAGAGAGATTTATTTATGGTGTTTTTTCAGGAGAGTTAAAAGCAGAGATTCAGCATCTACTGTTCTCAATGATGAAATAATAAAAATTTATGAATACAGTTGGAGCAAGAAAGCAGTCAAATTGCCAGTAAGAGATGACAAGGCGCTGAGAGCTGGACATTTGGCTGGACACCCACAGTGGACCCCTGGGAGCTTGTTTAGTCCGGCTGCCTGGCTCCGGTCAGTGCAGCAGTGCAGCTCCGTGTGGACGTCAGTGTCACTCAGGGTTTTTAGGACAACAGTGACATCAAAAGGAAAAAAAGCCTCATAAACCACAGGAAGGTACCACTTCCCAGAAGCATAGTGGTTTCCTTCATAAAAGAACAGCAGGTGTTAGAGTGTCACTGAGGGACTTGACTTTGACCACAAAGCCAAGGAAACGTAAGTGCCTTTAGTAAATCTCAGCTTCTCAGTGACCTCTGACAGAGCAAATCTGCCAAGGCTAAATTGGCTGACTTTTAGGCCAAAGCCAATGATTTATCTGTGTTGGTTAGGCTCAAATCCTGGAGGCTTTATTGAGATTAGAAGAAAACTTACTCAGCAGAGAGCAAAGCAGAAGCCGAAATCTGGCCTTTCTGAGGGCAGGAAGGTGTGGGGTTGCAGGAAGGGCTTGGGAAGGGTGAGACAGAGCAGCGAAGGGGTTGCAGTGCCCAGAGAAGGTCAGTGTGGTACATCTGTGCCCTGATCCCAGTTTTGTGGGGCTTGTGCCAAATTCCATTGGCTTGTGCCAGTCCTTCCAATGCAAGAGCTTTGGTTGGGAGGGGTCCTGAGGGGGAAACACAGAGGTGGGAGCTGTGCTGCCTTATATGAAGCAGCAAATCTCTGCAAAACTCCCAGTGCTGCAGGACTGGGTGAAATATATAAGTGTGTGTGTCAGGGAGGGAGAGGGAGAGGGAGAGAAGAATGCCTGGGGAGATGAGAAAGGCTGAAATGAGTCACTCCTCGTCTTTTTTGTCTAATTTGGTAGATAATACCGGGTGTGATGCTTCACTGCCTCCTCGCTGAGTTCCAGGCAGTCAATGAAAGGATCCAGCTGGATCCAGCCCTTATATGGTGCAAAATGAGGCTGGGAGAAGCAGGCACAGGGACGCGCAGGCTGCGGGCGCCTTGGCCCTGAGGTGAGATGTTCTTCTGCAGGGCAAAGGTTTATGAGTTGTGACACGAGGTCAAAACTGGAGGTGTTCCACTCAAAAGTAGTGTTATGAAATGGCATTCGACATTTTATTATAAATACAAGCCCAGCCACGGTGCGGTAACAGCAGCAGGCGATGGAAAAACGGTAAATCCAGATATCCTTGTGGGGAGTAAAGCGCGCGGGGCTGTGTGGGAGTGCGGGATGAGCCCCAACAGAGCGGTCCCAGCCGGGAGAAGGACGACGATGCCAAGGAAGGGGGATCAGGAGAGCAATGCTGGGAGCTCCCTAAGCGGGGTTTGGCTCCTCACTAAACGGAACTTTGTTCTCAGAGCAGGATTTGGCTCCCTGAGCTTGACTTTACTTCCCAAGCCTGGCTTTGCTCCCTGAGCGAGACTCAGCTACCCGAGACTGCCTTTGCTCCCCGAGCCCGGCTTTGCTTCCCGAGCCCGGCTTTCTTCCTTGAGTAGGGCTTCGCTTTCTGAACGAGGCTTTGCTGCCCGAGTCCGGCTTTGCTCCCCGAGCGGGTCTTGGCTCCCTAAGCCGGGCTTTGCTCCCTGAGGCGGGCTCACATTCCCGCGCAGGAATTTGGCGGGAGCCGCCGGGAGCCCGGCAGGGGGCGCCGCAGCGCACTGGCGCGGGGCAGGGTGAGGCCGGGCGGGGCCCAGGGGCGGGGCCGAGTGCCGGGGCGGGGCCGGCCCGGAGCCGCGCACATCCCGCAGCACCCGCGGCAGCCGCGCAGCGCCTGCAGCTCCGGGGCCACCGCGCCTCGACCCCGCGGCCCCGGCAAGATGTGGCGGCGCTGGGAAGCGGGATGGGACGAGAAGAGGGAGCTTCAGGAGCTCAACTCCCGCCTGCGGGTCTTCGTGACCCGTGTGCGGGAGCTGGAGGAGGAGAACCGCTTTCTGGCGCGGGAACTGGCGGAGCTGCGGGAACAGGAGCTGATCGGGCTCCGGGTGCCCGAGCAGGAGCTGGCCTGGCTGCGGATGCAGCTGGAGGAGCTGAGCCGGGCGAAGCTGGAAGCGGAACTGGAGCGGGACGGGCTGCGGCGGGAGCTGGAGGAGCTGCGGGCGCTGGGCGCGGAGGTGCTGGGGATGCGGCGGCGCCTGGAGCCCGAGCTGGCCGGGCAGCAGGCGCTGTTGGAGCGGCTGCGGGGCGAGTGCGTGGCCCTGGAGGAGCTGCTGCTGGAGCTGCAGGCCGAACACGGGCACATGGCGGAGCGGCAGCGGCGGGAGGCTGTGGAGATGCGGGAGCTGCGGCTGAACCTGGCCGCCTTGCCGCCCCCCTTGGCCGGGCTGAGCTTGGAGGAGCTGGAGGAAACCTACGAGATGCTGCTCAGCCAGAGCTGCCGGGAGACCCTGCTGCGCTACCAGGAGCAGATCCAGGTGCTGCAGGAGCAGGAGGCGCAGCGCAACCGGGAGAACCTGGAGCTGCTGCGGGAGGAGAGCCGGCAGTGCCGGCAGCACCTGGAGGATCTCCACCGCCAGGGCCAGGAGCTGTGCGCGCTGCGGGAGCGGCTGGAGCAGGAGCTGCTGGCCCTGCAGGACCGCCACGGCGCCGAGCTGGAGGAGTACCAGGTGGGTAGCGCGTGTGCCCCTGTCCCGGGACTCTCCCGCTGCCTTCCCACCGCCCGGTGCCTCTTTTGGGGTTCCCCTGAGACTCCTTCTGCCACTCCCGTTTTCCCTTCAGTTCTGGTTCATCGCGCGATGTGAACCCAGTTTCCCCATCCCTCCTCCTCTCTATGATCCGGGCGGTGCTAAAACCCCTCTGACTCGGTGTGGTCCAGGGCTTTGCCTCCTGGCAATGGGTTTTCCCCAGGCTGGAAGAAGAGGTGGCCCAGCAGGAGCCTTTTGCTGCCGAGCCCTTCTCTGTGTGGGGCGGGGAGTCCCTTGCAGTCCGCCGGGGAGTCTGGGGAGAGCTGGGCGCGAAGGGTGTGAATCAGAAGGGAGACGGTGACCCTGAGAACATCATCCCGGTGACAGGTGCTGCCTTCCCAACCTGCCCTCGGCAAGTGCCCAAGAGCATGGAGCTGGCACACGGGGTTGCCAGGGCTCCTGGCAGGGTTGGCAGGAACGCCTGGGACACGGAGCAGTCCCTGGGAGCAAATGAACCGAGTCCCGGGGCCGTGGGACGCGGCTCATCCCGTCCGGCTTGAAACTTTGAGGGTGGCCTGTCCCAGTCAGAGAAATAATCTGAAATTTATTCCTGTTTTACACACATTCCTTGAGCCTCGGGAAGAGATTGTGGTTCCCAGAGTAGTCAAGAAAACTTTTGAGTTGTTTAAAGGCAAGATGATGTTGGAGGTGGATGTCGGTGTTGTCAAACAGGGGGTTACAGCATCTGCAGCTGAGGATTTGTTTGCTGTCAGGATGATGTTTCGTGTAATGTGCAATCCCCCTGTGCGTGGGAAGGGATCAGCTCCTGCCGGAACAGCGGAGTATCCGCTCATCCAGCTCGGAGTGGAGAGCACATATTAGATCATGCAGCCCATCGATCCCTTTCCTGAGGGCGACATTTCTTTTGTTCACTGTTAGACCCTTTATTAACACCCTGCTGGAGCTCGGTGTGTGCCTGAACCCCGAGTGCTTTGTCCAGCTTTGTGTCCAGCAGCCCTGGTAGATTATGGAGATGTTGGCAACTGGGGAGGGACTGAGACCTGTTGCTGTGTGTGTGTGTGTGTCTGGCTTTTGTACTCTGCTAGATTGTTTGGAAGTTGCATAGTTTGCAGATGCTGTGAACTGAGACAGATTAGGTATGTAAGAAGGAATCAGAAAGGCTCTTCAGTTTTAAGTATTTTTTTTCCATTTTTGACAAGCCAATTCATTCTTCCAATCACATATGTAAACATTTCCAAAGTTCTAGAAGATGCTATATGTAAATCTCTCATTAATTAGATCTATGCAACAGTCAAAACCAGGTGAAAATGTAAAGAAAGAAATCTCTTCATTTTTTTCCATTTTATATTTAAAGTTTCTTTGATTTTCAAAAAATGGCCTCCTTGCTGTCTATATTTTTATTAGGGATTTATAGTGAAAGTCATCATTGCTCAAACTGAAAACCTCTAAATATGGAGTAAAGAGAGCATTTTGTTTATCTCTCTATCCATGCCCAAGTTTTTCTTCCAAAACCAGTTAAAATGGCTTTTATTTAACTTTTTCAGCTCAGCAAGGTGTCTTTAGACCAGTTATCTCTGTATCTGGTTGTATTTCTGAAATTTTGTTCAGAAGAGCAATTGGAGCAACCCATTGTAGATGACAGCAATCTCTTGTTGAGGTCAGATAATGGATGCCCTTGAATTGTCCTGATGCAATGCTCCAAGATGGATTATTTTGGTACTAACACCACAGACTTCTCTATTATTCTCATGAACATTTGGCATCTCTAGATTTTACAGGAAAAGTAGTTTCAAATCTTAATAATACAAGAAAAAGAAAAAAGTGTTAAAAATGTCTGACCATTATCACCAGAGATTAAATATTATCTAGATATATATTCAAAGATATCATAAGGTTTATTAATTCTGAATGGTCTTATGCTTGGGTTTTAATGAGAAAGGCCTTTTTGCAGTTGCCAGTCTCCTGTACATGAGAAATAAAATGTTTTGCTTATATCCAGGAAGAAAAGTTAGAGAATGCGTAGGAGCAGCTGTTTCAGGTTTCGTTCTTGTGCTCAAAGATTTTTTATTTTCCCCACTCATTTCTCTTACTGGCTAAAGTGTGTTCAGCATGGGTTTTAAACTGCTCTTTAAAGAGGATCAATTCCATGCTTATTTATTGTACAGTGTCATGTAGAAATGATATGTATGTACAGATTAAAGTCAAGTTATTATTGTTCACTGCAGCTGCAATGGCAATTAGATTTATTCACATTTTCCATATATCATCCAGTTGCCTTATATGTTCATCTTTGCCTCCTGAACTGCCCTTATCCTCAGTGAAGCTTTCAGCACTGTTAAATAGAAATAACTATTTGGAGTTATAATGTAGCTGAACCAGGCAAGCAGTAAATCATACACTGGAAAATTTTCACTGGTCCTGCGTGCTAAAGGGATGAACTCAGTAGGTCTCTTATTTCCATAATTTTAGCTGTGTGCTATGAGAATACTGATGCAAAAACTCCTGGTGATTTTTAAAACCCTGTATTATTTGGACGTAAAACCATCCATGGCCCATCCTGCTGCTCTGAAACAAGGCAGATATTTTTCACTGGTAGAGTGGGTTTAGGATCAGTTCCTCTGTCAGTGTTGTGAGCTCCAGAGAAGAAGAAAACATCTTGTCAGATGAACGTTTAATGTCGAGGTGTCATGTGCCTTTTTCTGCGTACCAGTTTCAAGCCAGCCAAGTTCAATGTGAATTCCTCCCCTGCTGAGCCACTGAACGAGCTATGGGATCAATAAATAGTACCAGATGGAAAGGGCTGGGGCCTGGAATCCTCTCTTTATTTCCTCAGTAGGTACAGCTTGGACAACCCAAGTAAGTTCTTTCTCCCCTACTGCCCTTGTAAAATTTCCCAGTGCTGCCTGGAAAGGAACATATGAAGGGTGAGAAAAGAGTCTCTATTCTGTTACTTGAGTCCTAGCAGGACATCACTGGGATTTGGGGGCATGTGATTGATGTGGCAGGGAAACACATCTTTCCAAAAGAGTCTTGTGTGAAGAAAACGCAAGATTTGCCAAGTACAGGTTACCTTCTGCAAAATGGTTTTGTTAGCTTGCAATCTCCTGAACTTTGGTGGATTGGTTTATGTACTTTTTGGCATGCTTGGAGGCAGGACTTGAGTACAGTTGTCCTCTTCTTTGTGTTTGAGCATCAGCGATGGAGGGCTGGATGCCTGGCTGTCTGCCATCTAGTCTATAGAGTGTCTGCTCCCGCTGGAATGAATTCCTCTGGAACTGTTGCACAGCTGGCTGAGTTATGTGGCCCCTTATGGTAATCATTAACTCAAACTCTTGGACTCCCAGTGCTCTCCAAACCCGGTAGGTAGAATCTAGGTGGCTTCTCAAATCGAGGCTAGAGAACTTGGGAGTGAGGGACTGAAGCTCCTGTGTTTTTAGTTAGGTTTGAACAGCCCCAGTCTTTCAGAGCTCCCCACACTCTGTAGGCCAGTGTAGAAATTTCCTGTATGGATTTTTCTGGGACTGCAGCAGTGTAAAATTTTTTCTAAGAAATGCATGCACATGTATAGGTTATTCTGTGTTTAACTGAGGAGGCAAGAAACATCTGAATCATTTAATTTTTGTATTAGAGCTCTTTGGGATTGGTTTTCTTCTGTACCTTCTGCTGACTCCTTGTTCTGTTGCACCCCAGCCATTCTTGCTGGATAGGCCTTTCCTTTTAAAAGCAAGGCCTTGTACTTTTATTCCCTTCTCACCTTGGAATTTTCCATTGTGTCTGTGCTGTTCTTGAACAGGATTGTTACCTCAGAGCTGCTCAAGGTCTGCATGGCCATAGCATGGTACCTCCACTGGGGCCTGCAGGAGGCTGTTGGAGGGTTTGTGGTGCTGTTTCAGATATGATTTGTCTTCTGCCATAAAAAGGCAATCTGAAGTACACTGAGGGCTGTAGGCAAGGATTGTCATGTCAAGGGAAACATCGGTGTAGTAATTTAGCAAGAGCTGCAAAGGCAAATGAAGAAAGATGAATGTGTTATATAGAGAACTGTACCCACATGTATAGGCAAATATAGGCAGCTTCCTTTATAGAGCTTTCTTTTTAGTTTTACTTAAAAAACCCTCAAACTATTAAAGTTTAATATACCAGCACTTTATATTCTTACTTCTTACTTCTGCCTAGCACATCATGCTGGCATTAACAGCAGAGTCCCCTGGTGTATCTTCTTTTTTATGCTATTGTTCATGCTGTGATACTGGAGCACTTGCTGCATATAAGTGATATATTTTGAATTTTTTAAAGTTAGACTATCAGTACCTTGATTTTTCCAGTTTGATTGCAAAGTTTTTAGGATGCAATCTAAAATACACTGTTGTGAATTCCTTTTCAGTGTTGCACATGTGTATGAGGTTTTGCTCTGTAAATGACATTTCAGAGTCCTGCATAGTGCAGAGTGATGTGAGCAAAACAGAATTGGGCCTTTGTTGATATTTAATTTCTGTCTTCCCATCCCCCAGAACAAAGTGCAATCTATAGCATTTTAGGTAGCAAGGTTAGATTTAGTGCAAATATGTATATAAATGACAATTTACCTTTCATGTGAGAGGTAACACCAGTGATTAAAGCACTTTTTACTCTGTTCTTTTCTTCCTTATTCCATTTAGTGTAAATATATACAACCATGTATATTTAGTTGTGTTGTATAGGGTCATATTTAGTTATTGAGATGAAAATGAGCAATCCCTTATCAATCTTCTGACCTGCAACTAGGACAGAGCTGGGTGGACCTCAGAGCAGGTACCCAAATACTGTAGGAAGTTAAGGAACCACTGGAGGTTCATCCTTCACCTTGCGGGCACTGTGAATATCTTCCAATGCTCAAATTCCAGAACTGGTTTGGACCCACCCCTCTGTAGAACTGAAAATACTGATAAGCTTCTCATGGCAAAACAATTGCTGAAATTTCTGATTTCGAGTGTGATTTAAGCGTGTCTTAAAATGACCAAATGAGTCACATTTAAGTCACATTTATAAAGAGGTGTATTTTCCCTGCTATGTGTGCTTAATAAATTTTTTACAGGGCATCTGAATGGGTTTTACTGAAATATTTACCCAGCTTACTAAGGCATAAAGTGAACTTAGCATAAAACTTGCTACAGGAACAATATATTTTAGATTGTATGTGGGAAGGTTGTAGGGCTGACTTCTTCTGAAGTGACAGAATATTGATGTATTTTTTTGTCAGATTTTTTTAAAATTAAAAATATTACGTTTTAAGGCATTCAAGTGTACAGACTTTTATGTTCTTTCAAAACTAAAAATAATTTGTTTCTGTTCAGAGAATAATTGACGCCCTGGAAGAAGAAAAGCAGTTCCTGACCATGTCAATCACGGATTACCTGAGGGACTACCAAGAACTCCTGCAGGTGAAAGCAGGCCTCATCCTTGAAATTGAAACCTACAGGTAAGATTTGTGGTCACACTATTGTCTAGACAGAGGATAATTTAAATCCCTTTTTATAGATAAGGGAGCCCCGTTCATCCTCTTTCCAGCATTTAAAATAGAGACAGCGACTTTGGGAGTCTCAAGGCTCTAAAGCCAATATAATGCATAGGAATCCCATTAACTTGGTACAAATATAGTGGTATGTAAGAAACCTTCTTCGTCCTGGTCAGCTGGATATCTGATTGATGGGAATTTTTGGGGCAATGTTTGGTTACCAGCTGAGGAGACAATATCCCTGAATTACAATCAATAAAACTTGTGGTTATGCAGTTGCCATCAGTTTACGTGGCGCATTTCATTGTTTAAATATGTTGATTAGTGACCATCTGCAGCATGGATGTTAGCAGTGAATTCCCCATCCTTGTTTCAGTGGTAGGATAGCAGGAACAAAGCAGAAAAGTCTGTTTGATAAAGTCCTGGCTTTCTCCATCCTTGATTTGGTATGAAAACATATTTAGATCAAGTGTGAGATAACGGCAAACAACATCTCTGCTAATGAATCTTGAGGACTGTACATCTCTAGCCACTAAGTAGCTGTAGGGTTGAAAAGCCAGAGTAATTCTCCTGTCTGGAGAATCATGATGTACATGGCATAAAACTGATTTGCAATGAAAAAAATCCTTGACAACCCCAAAACAATGAACTGAAGGAAGATCCTTCCTTATTATAAAGATCATGTGTTTTTTCTCCAAATAGCACAATATTTTCAACGAATTTCATTGAGATATTGATCTCCAAATACAGACGTGCAATTCTTACTGAGCAAAGGGATAATTTGCAGAAATTTAATGTCGGGCTGCCTCTGTCATTACCTTGTCTACATTTGGTGCATTATTCATATCCAACCTGTGTAAATAGACAGGGGTATTTCCAGTTAAATATGATATATGCTTCTGTGTCCTAAAGCATTAATGCTGTGTCCTGAGTTTGAATCAATAAGTCTGGATAAAGATAGCACCAGCTGAATTATGGGTGAGGTGTATAGACTAGAGTGTGTAGACTATCAATCCACTGATACATATGAAATTTAATTTTAGTTGCATAACTGAAAGTGCGAGAAATTTGAAAGAGTAACTTCTGAGTAGCTTGATAAAGACCAGTGAGCAGAGAATGTCTGTCTTCATGAAAGAGCAACAACAGTCTGTTCAAGATGCCTTGAGAACGTCTGCAAGGAGGCACAGACCAAGGCTGGTTTCTGGATGAGATAGAATCACAAAGAGTGTGGGACAAGTGATAAGTGACGGTACCTTGATGTTTGTTGGTGGAGTGGGATCCCTGTGATCCTTGGAAAGCCAGTAGTGTCTGGTGCATTACTGTGGAAGTGGTAGCCAGTTGTGATCCTTATCTGTGCATGTTAATTTTGTTAACTTTGCTAAAAACCATGATTCTTCTGAATTTAATCCCAGCTCTGTTGTTGACTTTCACTGTTGCTGTTAAACTTTCTCCCTCAGTTTATTCATCTGCAAAACAGGCTTAGCACTGTCACAATAACAGAATTATCAGAGTTGTTTTGATGATTAGTATTCATCCAGAACTAGGAATGATAATGCCCAGATATTCAGTTGTTTGAAAACCTTGTAAGCCCATGAAATTCTGGAATTTCTCTGGGGTTTTATCACTGATTATCTGAGCTTTATTGGTTTTTCTAAGCATTCCCTGCCCTGGTTCTGGA
>VYZQ01022934.1:14231-31565 GCA_013400655.1 Mystacornis crossleyi | reverse complement strand
AAGCCCCACCCAGCCTGGCCTTGCTGGATCTCAGATGGGTGTACAATAGTAAACCTGGTGATTTCAGCCAAGCAGACAGTGGTAGCAAAACCCAGTGGAAGCTGAAGTTACTAATTTTCAGACTGGCGGTAAAGCAAAGAGTAATTGTCTGCTAAAACAAGTTTCATCTTGGGATGTGAGCTGTGTATTGATTCTTCAATGCATATTTTAAAATAATATTGGGTATTTTTCTAGAAGTTATGCTTGATTTGACTCATGGAAGTGTTGGGTACTGCGTCAGGCTGAAGGTTGCACTTAGAAGCAGTGGAACAGGTGGTGTATTTGATGCTCTGATACAAAAATGCAGTTTGATATGGTGAAGTCCTTAAATCTAGAAGCAATAGGTGTAGCTCTATGAGCAGAGAAAGTGCATTCTGGAACATTTAGCTAAAGGATTGAGTTAGTGAACAACAGCTGAATGCCAGAGGATGTAGAAGTGAAAAAGGCTAATTTCATTCATGAATGTGCCAAGACAGGAATCAGAAGTAATTAAAAGGTAATTTGCCTCCAGTAATTAGTATCTTTTAGACCAGCTATTAGGATGCTGCATATAATGCTACTATACATTTTGATAGGGATGTGGAAAATGGGGTAGGCTGCATGAGGATGATCAATGGTTTGAAAATAAGACATAGATAAAGGGATTATATGTTTAGCTTATTGAAAACAGTTTAAAGTTAATTGCAGTTTATAGCTTCCTTACAATGAGAAAATATTAGGTACTGAGTGGCATTTTAATTTAATGGAAAGAAAAAAAGCCATTATAAGAAGCAGTGAAGAGAAATTAAAGCCTCAGGAGTTCCAATCAGAAACGGTGCACAAATTTCTGACAGTAAAAGTGGAAAGTGGCCTCCATTTTTTATGCCTTCAAGTGAAAACCCGATCCAGTTATTTCTGCCTTTTCTTACACGCCATTTGTTGAACTCCTCTCTCATTTTCTTCCTTTCATTTGAACTGTCCCTGGGTTGTTTTTCATCTTTCCTAAACGTAATGCCAAATTTGGAACTCAGCAGCAATGAATGGAAAGGAATTGGAATGGAAAGGAATGCTCATTGCAGGGGGGGTTGGACTAAATGACCTTTAAAGGTCCCTTACAACGCAAAACTATTCTATGATAGTATGATTCTAATACGTGCCTGTCTTATCTTACAAGCAGTTTGTAGGTCCTTCCAGTATTTCAGTTAATGACTAGGATGATGCTCGTTCCATTTTTGCTTGACATGAAGCCAGGAAGGACTGATTGTGCACTGCAAGGTAGTCTAATTTTAGCTTAAACAGTAGCATCACATCACTGTAAAACAGGTAAACCTCATACTGGAGTGTCCAAAAATAGTATCTTAAGACAGAAAAGAAACATTGCCGGGTTGTGAGAAAATGCTGCTGCAAAGAGAAAGGAGAATTTTTGAACACTGCATGATCAAGAACAAAATTGAAGTAAAGGAGATTCAACTTTGGCAATAGGGAAAACTACTCTCACAGTGATAATGAGGAAGCTGGGAATAGATTGTCCAGTGAGGTTGTAGTTTCCATGATTTGAAATTGTAGACCAAAAATAAAGTAACTTTTGGTGATCCTAATTCAGATCATGCAAATTGATCAAATGACCTGTTGAAGTCCTTTCCACTTTTAGGATTCTATCATTAGTTCTCATTGTACACAAAATTAGTTCCATTGTAGTTTCCATGTACAGGAAATGAAAAAAAAAAAAAAAGGCAATAAGAGGTATGGAACCTGTAGTTAAAATAGGAACAAATAGCAGTTTTTAATTGAAGCAAAATGCCTTTTATATAAATGTTGATTAATAAAGAGATTATTTCACAATAACCTAATTGTTCAAAATACTCGAGCAGTTTTAGTGGCTGAATTCCCTTTAAAAGGCCATTAAAGTTCACTGTTCTTTTTTGGGGGGATGGAATATTTTAAGAATGGAATAACACACTACAAGTTAGACATCATATGGCTGATAGAACAAGTCTAGGAAGAATAATCTATTTTGTTTCTATATTCAATAATGTCTCATAGGTTGATCCTGACAAGTATTTGCTTATATTCAAATGCCATCTCTGTTGTGATTTTGTGATACTACCCATTATATATGCAAAAAATCAGAATTTTCCTAGTTTTGAAAAAGCATGATTATGGAAATATCCTTCACGATTTTTATTTTGAATAAGCATTGCAGCAGATAATGTCTGGCTCCTCTTCTCCTTGAGTGTCATTTTTTGATGCCTTCAATAGTACTGTTTTTCAGCATAATTAATATTTTTTGATCTTTTCCCGATATTTTAACAGAAATGCTGTTTCAATATCAGTCTCAGTGGGCAAAGGATCAAGGTTCCACTACCTCCATGATTACATTGCTTAGATACTACCTATGAAAAATTTCCTTTAAATTATTTTTTAATCTGTGAAGTACAAAATTGTCACGGTTTGACCACCACAAAACTTTAATGATGTCTGTATAACTTCCGAGAAGCGTTTTTTATCAGAGTTACATCATGTTATGCACACAGAGGAAAACAGGACAGCAGCTAGATCTGTGACTATTGCCATTTTCTATAAGCACTGTTATTTAATTCCTTGCAAAGATGCTATTTCTGGCACCACAGATATTCTTTTTCCCACAAAAAATGTTACAGACAGGAAATGTTTTGGATAGTGTAAAAACATTTCCTGATAAACATTTTATCACAGCTTGATAACCGTTTCCTGTTGGTAGGATTTGTTTTAACTAATGACATTTTGTTTGCTTTCTTGCTATAATTAACACACATATGGGATCTAGCTAAGTGAGCTCATCCTGTTAAACAAAGGTTTTTGACAAGTCACACATTAAATTATAATGTCATGCAAAATTTTATATTGTCCATTTCCCTTCATTTCAACTTTGTCTGGAGGAATAAATGAAGGAGCAATATGCACGCAGCATTCTGGGAACTGGGAATTCCCAGAAGGGTGGAGGTTCCTCAGTATTCCAAATAGAGCACTGTCTGCTGTGAGCTCAGTGATTTCAGTAAGCTTCCAAAATAACTTTAGAAGAGAAGGTGAGACTTCATGGAGGATCTTGTTGTTTAATACAGCCTTGGAATTGAATTGACCTGAAGAATACCAGAAGAAATTTGTCACTTTCTAAGCAGCTTTGAAGCACTGTCCTTGCAAACTAATATTAAAAAGACACTTCATTCAAGAACTGTACTCTATCAAAATATCTTTTCAGTCAGCAGAACCATTTTTGTCATTTTTGTAGCTACCTACTTACCTTATAAGTGGTAGGAGTATCATGTGCATACAGCTCATTCTGGCTCTCAGTCACACGAAGACTGGAGGCATATTTAGCTATGCCTCTCCTAAACAGCAGATGGCCAGGACACAGCCTCTCTCCCTGCCTGCAGGCATAGCCTGGCTCACGTCCATGTTATTGAGGGCTGTATTCCCCTTAAGATCAAGTTGGCCAATTAACACCACATCTCAAATGGCCCTGGAGCTCCCCCGTGCTATTTGTCATCCTGTGGCCTTCAAACATAACTTACTTATGTCTGTGGGGTTTTCCATCCAGTTCATTGTATTTGAAAGTGGCTTTTTATTACCTTTTGTTTAAAAACTTCACCTCTACAGTTTTCTTTCCCACAGTTTACCAAAGGAAAAAAAAAAAAGCTAAATTAGGTCACTTTAATGAAAGCATGCAGTATCTGAGGGTGCAACACCTGCTGAGACAGCATTGAGGAAGCCTGTAGAGAGCAGGCTTGGAGCAGGTTATCCATAGAGCCCACTGGAAATGGTGTTTAATGTGCACTACCCTTGAACTGCCCCAGCTGGCAGAGGCCAAGTCTGCCAGGAAGTCAGCTAACCAGCAGTCTGGGTGATCAGAGGTCAAGCAGTCAGGCATGATGAGTTTAGGGAGTCTAAATAACACTTTGCCTTAAGCTTTATTTCTGTTAGAAAAGCTTGAGGAAAGAAGAATCTGGAGGTCAAGGCTTTGGGAAAAGCCTACATGCATAGGGCTGAATTTGAAAAAAAGGGGAAAAAAAATTATTGGTATGTTGTCGATAGGTATATTTGGCATGCACATCCTGAATGTATTCTTGGAAAAATATCCAAGGAAACAGTGAAAAGTGGTATCTTTTGGGGGTTTGTTTGTTTGCCTTTAATTAGACTGGAAGAGAGTGAATAAAGTATTCTTACAAATAGTTGATCCCAGCCATGCAACCCTGTGCTGACTGCACAGTCTATTCAGGCATCTGGAAGAAGGTGACACTGATGTAATCATACGTGTCACTCACTGAGGATGAGTGTAAAAATATGAAGTGTTTGTGGAACAGGAAAATGAACTCACAACCTTGATTTAGAATTCCAAAAGGAAACAAAATTGGTTGCACTGGATCCAGTAAAGGTGAGGCTAAAGTAGATTGATTTTCTATTATTGGACTCTAGCAATAAATAATTAGTAAGGCAAAGTGAATGCTATTTATGAATAGTGTATCATATCCATTATCATCATCTGCTTTTTATGGAGCAGACATCTTAGTAGCCATTGCCTTTGACCCTCACGAATAGAGCAGTTTCCTATACTAAAAGTGTAAAATTTATGGCAGCATGTATTTGATGAGGTGTAACATTTTTCACTAAATTGCTTTTAATTGTGTAACTGTGTTATTGAGAGACAAGGTAATTGCTAATTTTAAGCAAATGCTTTAGCATTGCTCCCAGATACCTTTCTGGCAAGGAACATATACAGTAACCTTATAAGAGGTAATGACTTATATCTCAGGTTTTGTGGGATTTATATTACTTGGTGCAAACAATTTAAAAACAGTCGGCATTTTTTTCATTGGAAGTAATTTGCAAGTCACTCTATGGGCTGTTGAAAAGCTAAATAAAATCAAGCAATTTTTTTGGATATGCATTGAAAAGAATGTTACAAATGATAGAAGCATCCCATTTTATCAGAAGCCAAGAACAATATTATATTATTTATGATTGCTATCAAAATATGAATTTGTAAAATTCTATGTCAGAAGAAGACTTTTTTTCCCCTTTTCAATTTACAGCATTAATCCTAAGAGTTTAAAAAAAAAAGTCATTTTCCTTCTACAATTCAACTTTTAGAACTTTCCATTTTAAGATTCTGGGAGTGCTAAAACTTTGCATGGACAAGTCAAGGGAGAGCAATTGACTGATATTGCTCACAAGAGTCTCCTGCTGAGAAGTCTCTGAGCTATGAATGTTCAAAGCCTAGGATAATATTTAAAGGAAGTTTCATATTGACTTACCCTGTTCTTTTCTAACTCACTGCCAGGGAACAGATTTTGTTAGAAGGCCTGACCCTTTATGGCACTTTTCTAATTCTGTGTCCTTATTTAGAGGATGTTTAATTATGTGTCTAGCTTTTGAGATAACACTGATAGGCACTTTTTACTTCCTGTGAGGAAATGCTCCATGCTTTCTGGAATTGAAGTATTTTTTTGTGTTTTGTTTTTAATGGAAGCATTGTTGTTGTTTGTTGATGTAAGGATTATTCTCTGTTAAGGTCAGAGGGACAGAAGATTTTGGACTAGTCTAAAAAATTCCATGTAAGACCAGCTTGGCAGCCAGGCATGCCGAAACCCACACTGAATCTAACATTGAAGGTGTCTTATATACTACTACACTAAAGCATACAGAAATAAATAGCTTTTAAAAGAAAGCATACTATATATTCTGTATAGATGTATTTTATTGCCATTAGCAGCATTGTAGTATTATACCATATGTTCATTATAGAGTATGTACTCCATATATAGATCTTGATACACTTAAAATGCTACACTAATATGTGATATAGCAGCTATAAAGATGATTTACAGAGTGCCACACATAAGGGAAATAGATGGTCATGTTTATTAAACGGCAATATCAAAAAATAAACTGAGAATTTGAAATGAAGATGAATCAAGCAACTAATCTGGGCCTGCTTGAAGAAGTGGTTGTGTTTTGTTTTCCCCAAAGTGATGTGTAACCATTAGTTCTCGAAATACATGGGGAAAGGAAAATAAACAAGTTGCTCAGGGGAAAGAGCTGGAGCTATAAACTGGACACAGACAATTTGAGCTCTCGGCTTTATTTGAAACATTCCTGAAACCCTTAATCTTTCTCAGTGACAGGAGTCTTTGGATCACCACAGGGTTTCAGTGTTCTTTTTTGTATCCTAGGAAATAGCTCACACTGCGCTTCACAGCTTTTTCATATGTTTCTCTAAGTGCAAGTCATGGTTTGTGACAATTCATCAGTCTCCCTGTCAGTTTCTCTTCCAGTGGAAAAATGAAGATGGTTCTAAAAAATGTGATGGAAACTGCCATTCAGGGGAGCTTTTGCTTTTGTGAGAGAAGTTGGAACAATAAAGAAGCCTTGCCAAAATGATAATTTTGTCCTAATTTTAACATCAAAAACCTTTATTCTAAGTAAAATTGATTTACTGGAGTCATAGATACAAATTGTGCTTTACAGTTTAGCCATGGAACAGAATAGTTAATCTCAAATTCTTGATTTGCATGGGAAGTGAATGATATTTTTTTTTTGTTCCACTTAATTCAATAAATGTGTCTGAATTGGCATCCTCTGGAAGAAATCTAATCACCCTAAATTAAGTAACTTACCCTGCAGCAGTGGATCAGTATTTCTTGTTATCTAAAACATTATGATCCTACAATGTGAAACATCCTTGCTATGAACTATTTCCTCTCTCTTCCTTTTCAAATCCAATACAGAGACTAAACTGCAAAATGTATTGATCAAAATCACAAAGGGTTTCAGGTGCAGCCAGGAATGTAACAAGGCCTCCCAGGGAAGAGTTCAATGCCTTAAGTACAGCCTGTTCAGTCTTTCCTTTGTTTTCTCACTTCAGAGAAGAGTTATCAACATTTGGTGCTGTGCTTTTCTTTGTAGATGTTGGTTCTACGTATTAATTTGTAAAAAGGCTAGCATTTGGATAATGGATCCATTCAGCTTAGCACTGAAATCCTTCAAAACTCCTGCATGTATCACTTTCAGAAGTTCACCTCTTAGATATACATTCCACTGACTCCATTTTCAAAGGGCAGGCTTGTGTCACTGCTCCATGCCCACACCTTTCTTATCTGTAAATCAGGTTTACCATCACTAAAGGTATTCTATTCATGTGAAGGAGAACTTTAATGACAGAACAACAAATTAGCCCACAGCCCATTAAATAATTTAATGGGGGCAGATTAAAAAAAAAACAAACAAATAAGCAAAACTAAATTAAATTTAGTTTGTGCAACCAGACGGTAGGATTCCAGCTGCCATGTAACTGGGTACAACATCATAGTTTATGTCAGCCCTGAAGTTACTTAGCCCCATCAGATAGGAACAGTTCCCTCCAGGAACATCAGGATGCAGCTGGATCACATCTTGATTTCCTCTTTCCCGTCAAGTCCCATGGTCTGGGTGGATGAGCTGCAGCAGGATCAAGAGTAAAAGAAGTGTAAAGATCTCATTTGGAGGAAAGGGGATGAGCAGTAGAGGTGTGCCCCACTGTAGCTGCTTGCTCTAGCCACTGCCACCAGGCTCTTCTGGGCGCCATCCTTGTAGCAGATAGAAAGAAGGTGAGGAGAAAGGCTCCCTTGGACAATGACCACTAGCCAGGGGATGCTGGGACTTTATGTATTCAGCTAGAGAAACTCTTTAATGAGACCAGTTTCCTCCCTGAGGAGCCTTCTCTTTCCCCAGGCAGGGAGAAGAATGGTTTTTGAACTTCAATAACTTTTCAAAGTGCACAAAGGCCTAGTTTCTCAAGGACTCTACTGTATTTCCCAGCCTGAGTCCAAATGCCATTTCCAGATCTGTATGCCTGTGCATCCAATGGCTTTCTCTCAACTGACATCTGGGCCAGTGCAGATTCCAGAGCTGAGCTCTGTGATTGCACCTGAGAGAAGGAGGTCTGACTGTGAGCAGTGTAGGGCAGTACAGGCTGGAGACCTCTTTCCTGGTGTCAGGGAGCCAGATTTCGTTCGTCTTCCATGTCCAGTGCTACTTCCCTTTTGAGATAAGATGGACCAAGCAAACCCAAAGAATCCCTGAAATGACCATCTGGAACTGTGCCCGGCATACCAGTCTTTTCTTGTCCCTGTGAGTGCTGGTCAGGATGCAAAAACAAATGAGAACCCAGGCCTTTCAACAGGGCCAGTATCCAGCTGGGCTCACTTCCCCAGGACTCATGTCTGAGGCCGGGAAATGGCTTTTTGGCAGGTTTCATAACAATGTGGAATCAGGAACTGACATTCCATCCAGGTTCCAGTACTTAAGTCCTCTGAGGTTCTCATCAGACATGTTAAGTGCTTGCCACTCCTTCCCATGCATCACTAATGGAAGCACTACAGTTTTATGTTTCTGCCATGATAGTTTAACTAGCCAAGAGAATAAAACAAGATTACATCAGCACTGCAGGATTGGCTAAGTAAACCAAAAAATATTAAGATGCCGTCTGTTTTGCTAGACAGATTTAAGGGAGCACATCAGTAAGTAGAGAATAGACTTGCCTTTAGCACATTTTCAAAAGATTTTTTGTTTGTTTGTTTTGGAATTGCTTGTCCATAGAAATGCAACAACTGCCCCTCACACACCTTTCCAAAAAACGCCCCTACCTGAATTAGAAGAAAAGGAATGTGCTGTTAATGGAGAAACACAGTAACATTGCAAGCTGTGATAGGTATTGTTGCTGTAAGAGAAGTTTGCATTGGAATATCACATATTAGGTATTACAACCACATAAAAATCCCAAGTAAAAAGCATCTCTATGTCATTAATCAGATCTGTGAGATGCCGAGTGCCATTTGTTGCCAGAAAATAAGTTCTGATCACCTCAGAGTCGTGGCCTCTTTAACATTTTAGGGGACATAGGTAGAATATACTTGAAGAATAAATCTGGATCAAGAGGCTTAATCACAATGTATTTCTGGTACCTAATGCTCAAGGTTCAGGGGCGCACACCAAACAACAGCCTCTCAAAGTCTTAAAAAACCCACTTAAAGATCTCTTTAAGTTTCTGGTGCAAACCCAAAGCTTAAAGCATTTCTTAAACCTCTCCCTGAACATCTACACTTCTCTCACCCAAATTTAGGGCTGCTTATATGTCACACCTACCCTGGCTGACAGCAGGGCCAGTGTTCCTCCAGGAAAGACCACGGAGTGGTTTGTCACTCAGCCATGTGATCCAAGATGGTTTGGAGAGGTCAGGCACAGCAGGGTTGGTCTACTGGGCTGACAAACACCTTGAGAACCCCGTGACAAAGCGGTATGTTTTTCTCTGGACATACAGTTTAGGCTGCCTCAGAAGACTTCCACAGGTTTTTTTGGGAGCAAGCAGCAAATCTGGCCCCGAGGTAGTTCAAGTTTGCTTTTGCAGAGCAGTGCTGAATAATGAGGTAGGATGTAGCTCCCTCACTACATCATTTTAATGATGGTCACACTGGACTCCAGAGTGTCTTGCTACTTCTCGCCCTCCACCCATCATGTTTAACACAGCTTTGAATCATCCCAGTGCTTACCAGGTTGCAGTACAAATGCAATTGCATGAGTGCTACTGGAGTTATGTGGGTACAAGCAGCACAACTGAAGCGTGAGGGTACTTGGGTCGAATACGGAAGATTTTTTTTTATGCTTTGTTTTCAGACCATGAACAGGATTGTACAAGCAGATTTCCAACATTTTCAAGATGATTCAGGGAGCAAGGAAGTCCTTCAGGGCTTCCATTCTGTGGTCATAGGATCACCTTGCTTCATGCACGACTGTGCCATGAAGGGTGGCCATTCTGCAGCTGCTGGTGGGGCTCCAATGCAGCATCCTACACACTGTACACAGAGAGCACGGAGCAGCCAGCTCAGAAGATGAACAGTGCTGAATGTGGCTCAGTCTGACTTAATTACGTTCCTTATCATCCTGACCCATGTTATTTCTTCCAGATGGAGCCAGTCAAGCTGCTTCAGCCATGAAAAACAACAATAAGAATCACTAAAAACTCAGAAGCCAGAAGTTATCATGAGCAAATTGCACTGAATAAACAAAGAGAACATCAGTTTTACTTAGAATGTGTAACCTGATGTCTATGGTTGTCTTGTCTCTACCAGAGCCTACTTTTCAAGCCTTCTGCAAAGGCAATTCCCAAAAAACACTTAAGGCCAGTGGAACCACGTGCAGTTTTCTATAAAAGCATAAAGGAATGAAGGAAAAATGAAGCCCAGTGGTCCCTTTTACATTATAATGAGAGCAAACCAACCATAGAAGATAGTCCACATATCTCAGTCCGTGGTAGTCCTTCCTGGTAACCACAATTTAAAAGTCCCCTCTGTCCCTTCCCTTACAGAAATTGTTCAAGGGAAGGAAAATTTGCCCTCTGGTTCAGTGCTTTGGTGTTGCCAGGACACAAGCCCATGCAAACAAACTTTAAGCTCTTTAGGTCTAAGCAGTAATTATCCAGCTTTGCCAGCTGACTGGTTGACTTGCTGCCAGGTGACTGAAGCAAGGCTGGAGACTTCTAAGCATATTGCCTGACAAGTGACAGAACATGCAGCGGGGATAAGGGTACAGATTAGCACGGTTCAGTGGACAGAAAAAGAAGCAAAATGGGGCTAAATGGGGTGTGGTCAAAATAGGTATTTGTTCATTGGGTGCAAGCTTCATATAGAGAATCCTGGGATGGAACTATTCAAAATTTCAAGAGAAGTTTCTCCCAGCTCCAGTTTGCCAAAAGTACTTTCTTAGTGCATTTTTGTCCCCTGCAGGGGCTTCATATACAGGGAATTATTCTTCAGAATCTCTTTCTTTTATTCCCCCTTAGTGGAATTTCTTTCTAAGGAAGGGCTATGTTACAATCCTATCTAAACCAGTTCTCTTCCATCCTCTACCCAGTCTTCTAGAAAACTTTAACTTCTTCTATCTGTTTCTTTCAATCCAAATGGCTAATCAAACCTGAAATTTAACCGAGAAAAATCAGTTACAGTGAAGCAAAAAACCAAACTAATATTCGTTTGCCTTTGTAGTTCTAAATTAGGGATGCAGCTTAACTTCAGTATCACAGCCTAAATTAAGGAAGCTTTAAATTATATTTGAAGCTTCAGTTTGCTCATTGCTCTGCTTGAGCAATGGGAATCTTGATAGGATGGAGTTCTATGAAGCAAGGTAATTCGGAATTAAAATATGAGCCAAAAAGTGCTGTTCAAATCATACATTAAGCTTCCCAGCACATGCACGCTTTGCCATCTACTCTATGGAAAAATGTTTCAGAGACAGGCAAAAAATACATAAGCAAATAAATATGGGTAGAAGTAAATATATGTGAAGAATGCCAGGCTAAAAGTGAGTCTTTTTATGATGTGGGATATCAAGAGGAATCTGGCTCAATTCTCCAAAAGCAAGAGGCCTCACAGAAGTGTAGATGACTTCCCTTGTTAATGAATCTAAAGTATTCCTTCCTTCATGCTGTGAAATGCCAAGATCTCTTAAGCAGGGACTGGAGTTCACAGTTACAGGAGCTGAGAGCAATGTTTGTATTCCTAGTGATGCCAGATCCAGTCCCCACACAAGGAGACATCATGGGTAGGAGCATCCTTCCTTCCTTTAGATATCCACACAGTAGGCCTATACAATCACCCCTGAATCCTTTCTAATCAGTGAAGAACAATCCCCATTTTGAGGGGTGATTTACTTTATTTTGGGTGTCTCCTGTAGGACAAGGTGAATTAAATCCTGGAAAGGGCTCTTTCTCTCTGCTGATATAGTTGGAATTTGGTGAGTGGCACAGAAGTCCTTGGTTGACTGGAAATCCATCACTGGCTACTAGGCTTCATGGGAACATGGCTGTTTACAAAGTAACAGCATGATAACCTGATAAAATGTACAGAGATTTTGGAAAAATTTTTGATAAGCAGAACTTGAGGTTGTCTATTTGGTGGTGTGTGCCACACTGTACTGAACTACAAATGATATCTGATGCTTTCAGATGATTTTCATCAGGACAAATAACTTTCATTCACACATTTTTACTCTGATCTGCACAAAGAATTAAAAATACCTGTTCTCTCACTTGATCAGGAAAAGCTGAACATAATCTTTGAACCCACGGGTTTAATTTTAAATTGGTAACTTCTCTGGGCTTTTAAATTGCAATTAAGATATTAAACAACATAATTTAAAAAAATCTTGATATCTCTTTAGAAGATTGACATAAAAAAATAAAAACAACATTGGATATTATTAGTTTCAATAGGTACCAGATTACTTAAACTGCAAATTGCTTTCTGAAAATTCTTAAACCTGAAGGTCTAATTACTGATATCTATTCTTGTCGTTGACTAGCTCTCTCTTTTTTAGTCATGCTAATAATAATCCTAGTACTATTTCTCTCTCTTCCTATTTTGTGGGTGTTCCTCACTGTCTAATTTTTTCCTGGAGTTTTAAACCAGCTTTTCTAAAAAAGTAAGGTCCATATGATCACTTCATTTGTTGACCTCTCCCCCTTCCATCCCCTCAGCAAATGACTTTTACATTTCCTGTCCTGTTTCAACCAAATGAAACAGAGGGAGAGTTGTTTCCAGAATAATTACATTCCTACCAGGTCTGTGAAGACTGAGAGCTAGGAAGAGGAAAGAGCAGGACAAAGGGCTCTGCTGATGGACAAACAAGCAGACCTAGGTCATGACACTGCTTTGGCGCCAGTATGTAATTACTTCTGTGGTCCTTGGAGGACTCCAAGGGGACTTGGGGGGAATTTGGGCTACTCTAGGATGAGCACTTAAGCACACATATAAGGAGGGGACCCAAAACAAGAAGTCTGATTCACCTATTACTTGTGTCATTCGTGAAGCAAGTTCTCTGATTCTTTGCCTTTTTTTGCCGCCTAGTTCTTTTTTCTTTACTTTACTCTGTTTGAATGAACTGATAAGAGCTTCCTAACCTTGTGCAAATATGCAAGCAGACTGAAAACAGAGTCCATTTGACCTTGGTTAACTGCCTCAGAATAAGCTTTTCAGGGCGTTTTTAAGAAAAATATGTCAAATTCCAGGAAGAGTGATCTGTGATCTCAAAGTTTTAACCTGAACTCCTTGAACTCAGAAGCAGGGCTGCTATTTCTGTGCCAGATAATGACACACACTCTGTATACACCACAATTAGCGTTATATTTACTCACTTGTAGAAGCCTCAAATGGGATTGTGGCCTCTGAGCTTGATGTTTTACAAGTGCATGTGTGCGAGAGACAGAATAAGACGCAAACCAAAAGCAAAGACCACTCAATTAAGTTTTCTATGTAGATTAGACATGGCCAAGAACTTTTCACCAAAGTGACTGTCAACACAAAATGCCAGTTATCTGAAATGAAAACTCCTTTTGCACAAATGCATTGGTTTCAGTGTCGTTATTTGCATGTGATAGGAAGACGTCTCGGGTTTGGTCTGCCCTGTGCAGGAACCTGTTGCTGTCTGAAGAAAAAAACCTCTCTGAAAGTTCACAGACTGGATGATGAAGCTCAATCCTGGAACTCTTACCACGTCCCCCTGCCTGGATGTCCTGCTTGTGGAAGGATCCATGAGAGCCTGGTCACAGGCCCTGCTCCTTGGCAAAGCATGGGGTGAGCTACCCACAGCCCCTAAAATGGGCAGACTGGCACCTCCACTCTGGGGCTTGGGCTCCAACTCAAACTGGGATCTCACTGTAAGAGGGACTTAGCGCTTTGTAAGGAGGAGGGCATGATGCATCTAGCATTCATGATTTTGTGCTAACTGGGTAAAGCCCTTAGCCCTGTAAACTTCTTAACCTTCTACCACAGAACGGTCTTTACCCCATTTTGGCTGTGAAAATTAGATATTTTGAAGTTCCCACTTCGCTACATCTTGAGGCAATTGAAAGAGAAAAATAATATTAAGAAATAATATGTTTTTTACTCCTTATCACATGGAGACCCTGAAACTTATATCTTAAAAATTCATAATCTGGTATGGGGGTAGACTGGGTAATTTGCTGAGTAGCATAGAATCTAAGAATCATGGAATTATTTAGGTTGGAAAAGAGGTCTGAAAACATTGAATCCAGCCATTAACCCAGCACTGCCAAGTCCCTCATTAAACCATGTCCCTATATGCCACACCTACACATCTTTTAAATACCTCCAGGGATGGTGACTGGGGTTGGTGGCATCAACACAATCTTCCAGTAAAGTGCTGCTGGATTTTGAAGCCTAAACACCCTATTCCTATTGTTCTTTCCTAGGAGTATTTACAGTATTTTTAAACCTAAAAACCCGACTTGTTTCCCAAAAAATGAAGATAAGCTATTTTTTTCTGACAGTTTCACAGATTGTAGTTACTTCAACCATCACAGAATTTTATATTTTGAACAACAAATTGTAAGGTAGATCATTGTGTTTGGACTGATGGACACCCAGACTTGCAGTGAACCAAGGGAGACCGTGTGATTAATGAGTTGCTGACCTCAAAATTTACCTCTGGATTTGAAAAGAAAGTCAAAGGCAAAATTTGGAGAAAGAGTTAGTGTGGATTAGCCTATTTAAAAAGAGGGAAGATTATGGAGAAAACTTCCTAATTCAACTCCTCTTTGTGGTGGCAGTTTTATTTCAAGGAGTGGCAGAATTATGTCCCACTCCTGCAATGTACAGCTGACATTGGCTGATTACTGCAAATTAAGACAATCTGCAGACTAATTTTAGATGTGTTGGAAGTGAACCAAAGAATCAGGAAGTTGTTGCTTTCAATTTTGTTGTAAGCCTCTTCTCTCTTAAGGAGAATCACATGCTATATATTCATTTGTTCATTGCAAAGTACGTGGTATTTCATCATCTCTGGTCTCACAGGCCAAACACCAGTGAAAAATAATTACAGACATTGGGTTTGATGGCATTTATGCCCAAGATGCTAGGCCCAGCACCTGTGTTTCTGAACAGGCAGGGAGGGATGGAAAGGTACAACTCACGGGATCTAAGCAACTGCGGAACATAGGAGAAAAGAGAGAGCTCATCATGTCCTTGCCGTCAGGAGCAGTTCTGCTGACAGCAACCAATTCCTGTTCCTTGGGCTCTGCAACCACACTCCACCTTTGCTCTCAGCAGGTTGTATAAGCACAGTCAAGCTCTGATTTCTGTGTCGGTATAAGCTTTTGATACACTGACTTTTTAAGCTGGACCTTTTGTGTAGGATCCTTCTGAACAAATTGGACAGTGCTATGTCAGTGCCTGTGTCTGAGCTGGTTGTGAGTCACTAGAGATGGACAGTGGTATTGGGGCCTGATTCCTTTTTATATGTCTGAACTAGGTCAGATGCACTGCCTTAGACATGTCTGCTCACTTCCTTCTACTGTAAAGAAAGCATGTGAGATAAGTAAAACTACACAGATTGTAACTTGTGCACAATTTGGCACTAAAAGGAATTCTATTTCAGAAACAGTGCCACCTTACAAGCAAATTTTAATTTTTCATGCTACTATAGTAGTGTCTTCCAGCTTGCTTGGAATTTACAGTAAGACAGTGTTTAGATTGGAATTGCCACTCAGAATTAAAAGATACACTGAACATTTCCTGTGACCCTAGCCAGTGCTGTATGAATTGTATCACATCATGGATGTGATAAGATATTCAGTCTGAAATAACTGAAAACAAGTGACCAGTGCCAACACTTAGAGATTCTGCAGAGGGAGAAATTACTGAGTTGAAGCAGAATGGTTTCGAAGTTTGACTCCTAGCCACAAATTTGCCAGTAATTAGAGAAAAATCCTGGACAGACCATAGATGGATGCAGATTGAGAAAATAAATAAAGGAAGAGGTCAGCCTTAATTTTACTTAAGCTTCAAGTCTATAATTGGTTCTAGATTTTATTCTAGATTGTCTGTAATTTGATAATTCCCGTTGTGTTCTTGGAACAGCACAAGAAAGAGCAGGACAGGTAGACTGCATGACACCATGCAGCTGTGTTTGCTTTGTGAAGCACAGCACTGTTTGCTGTACCAGTCTCTGGGTGCTGTCAATAGCTGTAACTTGTCACTCTGTTTGCTTATATCTTGTGGGAGGTGTTGGAAATGGAAACAAAATCATCTTTCCTAAAATATCTTTTATTCCAGTGAAACTTCACCAAAATAGCTTGCTGTAAAATGGCTGTTTTCCTAACGTAACATTAGTAACCAAAGGTTTAACTGAAATATTCATACTTAAGTGTGTAAATCATTGCAGCAGCTAATTCCCTTAGTAGGGAGAACTACAGGAAGAATGATACTATATGCAATTCAACCCAAAGACACTGATATTTATATAATTATACTCTATAAATAATGTTTCCATATACAATTGTGTATGTTCCATGTATGCTGTGATGTGGCTTCTCCACCCAGAGCTGCAGAGGAAAAAGGGGAAGATGAGAAGAGGTACCTCAGCAGCAATTCTGGCCAAAGGCATTTTGCTGGTGGTGCTGCTGCAGGCTGAAATTTTCTGTGGCTCCTGGGAAAGCTCCCTTTGAAGCTGCTCAACACCACTTTTTAGGAGTGAACTCGACATCCTCTCTGGAAACAGCTGTACTTGAATTAGGGGACTTCTTTGTAACCTCTTTTTCAGCCTCACAAAGGGAGTATCTCAGTTGCCTTTAACACAGGTACAGAACAGGGGTCTGTCAAAGCCACATTTCTTCCTCTCACAAAACTAAAGAAAAACCAGAATTCAGTCATGACTGGGATATTGTTATTTCCTCTTAAAAAACCTTTTCACGTAGGTAGGTTTTTATTACCTAATGCTACTCCTAAATATACTGTGTATTGCAATATACCTCGGCATATTGTGTTTAAAATAAGAGATTGTATGAACTAAAACCTAGCTCACACATTCACAGAGCAATTCTGAAGTTTAAAGAAATCCTGTATCCAACTGAAGACTGAAAATTGAAAGGTAACAAAAAGAAAAAAGGCCAAGTATTATGACTGGGCTTTGGTTACCATTTTTGCCAGTAAGTTGAGACTGATGTATTTAGAGCTAGCAACAGAGACAGCCTGAATACATGAGAGCTATCTGCACATCTGGCACACCAAGTTGTGCTAAAAAAGCATGAATGCTCTGGACCCAACCTCTAAAAAGTTAGGAAATGCCAGAAAAAAAAAGCACAGGCAACCTTAATTTTTCCCCTTTGTACAGACATGTTATAATATGGACTTTAGCCATTACTTTTCCTCCAAAGAATTTCTGCCTTGATCTGCACAAAGAGGAAGAGTGCTGATTGTTCAAGAGCAGCTCCTCAGCAGTGTGATCTGTGCT
>VYZQ01022931.1:0-22006 GCA_013400655.1 Mystacornis crossleyi | reverse complement strand
AACTCAGGATGTTCTGTGATTTTATGAGTCCAAAGACTATGGGACAGTATCTAACTGGAATGGTGTTTAAACAAAAAAACAACACATGCATGTGTCACTTCCTACGGTGCTTATAAAAACTGCTACTAGGAGATCTCCCTTCCCGGGCTCTCACACACCCTGGGAATCACTGATCACCAGGCTTGGTCAAACATGACATTGCCACTTCCTTCTCCAGTACCTGATTCCTGCAGGTCTGCAGCAGAAGGCAGAAGGTTCAGGAGCACAGACAGCCTGTTCCACAGGCTCTGAGAGCTCTGCAGGAACAGAACACAAAAGGCCACGGAAAATGTCAAGACAGATGTATACAACAACCAGGCTGCTTAGGCCTTCCAGCATCTCATAGCCCTCAGAATGCTTTATGAACAGTAAACCTCACTGTCCTTCTTAGGTGCAGATTAGCTTAATTCAGCTGGTGGGGGACATAATATCGCCCTCTGCCCAGGACTGGGGCCATGGCTGCAACCAGCCCAGGGAAGCTGGCCAGACACAGCCTTGTAGAGAGCCCCGACACCATCCCCACCTGAGCACACATGATGATGAGGTCCGTGTTTGTCCTCAGCCAGTCCAGGAACACCTTGACAGTAAGCAGCAGCCCTTCATTGGTCACAATCTCCAACTTCTCCTGAAGAGATCGCTCATTTCTGCAGGATTTGTTACTTGAAATGCTTTCTTCGGAGTCAGACACATCATCTGGAAAACAAAGGCAAGTGCAAGATGGCAGCAGTTAAACCCCCTGAGATGCCAAGTCCTGCTGGTGTCAGAACAGCACTGGCCTAGTAATAGTTGAGTTGAAATACTTGGTGCCTCCACACATTCTCACAAAGCCAGTCCCTGTTCCCTGTGCTGTTACCAGACTGTATCACTCCTGCATTTCCTTCTTCCTTGGGAGAAGAGGGTTACAATCTCCCTGGGAAGGTTTGACCAATGCCTAAGCCCTGCAGCAGCCTCCAAGAGGCTCGCTGAGAGTGGGTGGCACATGCCAGCACAAGGACCAGAGCAGTTCCCGCAGGGAACAGAGCCATGAGGCCAACACGCTCCCAGCTTCGAGCCAGGCAAGAGAAGGAAATGGCAGGGCTGTCCTCTGAGTCAGGGCGCAGAGAATTTTAAATATTGAACATATTCTTTGCACTCTTCTAATTCTCCGGACCTGAGGATCTCAAAGCCATTGCCAATGAAATCACATGTGACATGAGTGACCTGAGGTCAGGGTGGGACTCAACAACACGTTTTGCTACAGCCCCTTATTTCAGTGCTGCCATTGCTTTCTGTCAGCACAGCTATGGGCATTCCATAAGCCCTCGGAATCACCAGGAGGGAGGTGATTTATTCAGAACCCACCCCTGACAGCACCATGAAAAAGCAGTTTGGATACAGCACAGGTGAGGAGAGCTCGAAGCTAAAAAGCACACAGTGAACTCATTCCACCTCTCATTTTCTACACCTGTAAAGGTGTTGTGGCCACACGTTCCTGGAGCTGCAACAGCTAGATAACCACTGAGGGAAAGGGTTAAGCAGACCAAAAACCATTTGTTTCTTCCTTTACCCCTCATCCCTTTCATGTGGCCATGGAGCAGTGCCCGGAGCCAGTCAACACTAACATGATCTAATACTGTGCCTTCAAACCCTGGCCCAGGCAAAGCCTGAATCTTGCCAGTGCTGTAGGCCAGCTGGATTTGGCAGCAGGATGCAGAATGTTTCCTTGCTCCAGGGAAGCTGGGAGGAATGACAAACAAGACTGAACAGGCCCATGTAGTTTTCTGTGAAATACAAACAACTCCCTGTAGCACACCAGCTCTCCCTTTCCAGCTGTTTTGGCCCAGAACATCACTCAGCTGTACAAGCTGAGTGGCACTGGAGACACGGCAGCTCCACCTGCTGTGCCTCTGCCAGGGGTTCAGCATGGAACACTCAGTGAGGCACATCCAGGGGTCACAGAGAGGCCCTCAACGCCTCTCACGTGCACCTGGGTCACATCTTCCACACAAACTTCTACATGAGCTTTGAGTTGGTATCTGTCATCTCACGGAGAACTTCCTGTCCTCCATCTGCCCTGTCTGTCACCAGAAGCAACAGTAAGTGTCTGATTAGATATTTCACAAGGGAAAAGGGAAGATGAAATCTGTAATACCTGCTGGAATCACCCTCTGGAGCCAACATGGCTTCACTACGGCAAATCGTGCCTGAAAAACTTCCTGGCCTTCCACGATGGGGTTATAGCAGCGGAGGATGAGGGAAGAGCAAGTGACCTCACCTATGTGGGTTTGTGCAGAGCATTTGACCCTGTCCCGCACAAGAGCCTTGTCTCTAAACTGGAGACATGGATTTGAGGGATGGACCACTTAGTGGACAACGACTTGGCTGGACAGTCATGGTTACAGAGCTGCAGCCAACGGTTCAGTGCCCACGCGGAGAGCAGTGACGAGGGGCATCCTCAGGGGGGGAGACCGGGACCGATACTTTTTAACACCTTTGCTGCTGTCAGACAGTGAGATCAAGTGCACCCTCAGCCAGTTTGCTGACACCACTGAGCTGTGTGGTGGGATCACACGTGGCAGGGAAGGGATGGCACCAGAGGAACCTGGACAGGCTGGAAATGTGGGTCTGTGCCAACCACAGAAGGAATAGCAAGGGCAAGGAGAAACGTACCTGTATGGGGGCAACCCCAAGCACAAACACAGGCTGGGAGAGAATGGATGGAGAGCAGCCCTGGGAAGATTTTGGGGAGGATGGGTTGACAAGAAGCTCAGCATGCCATGGCAACGTGCACTGGGGGCCCAGAAAGCCAACACTGTCCTGGGCTCACCCCCAGCAGTGCGGGCAGCAGGTGAAGGGGGGGATTCTGCCCCTCTGCTCTGCTAAGACCCCCCTGCAGAGCTGCCTCCAACAGGAAGGACGAGGAGCTGCTGGAGCGAGTCCAGAGGAGGCCATGGAGATGATCCAGGGGCTGCAGCCCCTCTGCTCTGCAGACAGGCTGGGAGAGCTGGGGGTGTTCAGCTTAGAGCAGTAAAGGCTCCAGGGAGACCTCAGAGCCCCTTCAAGGGGCTCCAAGAGAGCTGGTGAGGGGCTCTGACAAGGTCCCGGACAAGACATGGGGAAACAGCATTAAACTGAAGGAAGGTAAATCTCGATGTGGTATTAGGAAGAAATTGTTCCCTGTGAGGGTGGTGAAGCTCTGGCACAGGTTGCCAAGAGAAGCTGTGGCTGCCCCATCCCTGGAAGTGTTCAAGGCCAGGTTGGAAGTAGTTTGGTGCAACCCGGCCTAGCAGAAGGGGGATGAAATGACATGGGCTTTAAAGTCCCTTCCAAACAAACCAGCCTGTGAGCCTGTGATTATCAGAGCTGCTCAGCTCATTTCGTCTGCAGAGCAGTAGTTCTGGTAACCCTGGCTGGTCACAGGTGCTTCCCTTGCTCAGTGCACATATTCCTGCATGCTGGGCAGTAAAAATAAAGCTCCTCCATCAGGAAATGTCCAACCCAAGGCCTGCCCACTACTTGGGCAACCTGCTCCTCCAAACCTGGCCAAAGGCGAGCTTTGCACCATGGGAAATGGTGAATTTAGCTAACAGACTGCTACAGTTCAGTTTTCTACACAAAACTGCAATAACAAGGCCCTTACCTTGCTCTGCCAAGCTGGGTTTCTCCAGATCTCCGTTGACACATGGCTTGCTCTCTATCCCATCCTTCAAGGCAGGTGGCTCACTGGTGGGTTTCAAGAGGATGTTGCTGAAGGTGGGAGCCAAGCGAAAGCACCGTTTGGTCTGGAACAGCTGGGTGGACATGGCCTGGAGATTACTGGCTATGCTTGCATCGTTAGTGCTCAGGGAAGCCGGCCCATTGACTGCTGGATCCACAGCCTCAAGTTTAGAGATGCTTGGGCTCTTGGAGTCCCCCAGCCCACTGCCATCCACACAGTTTTTTAAGGCCTCTTTGGGCCCGCTTTTGCCTTGGCCGCTTCCCTCCTCACCCGGCTCATCCTCCATGTCCTCCAAGTCAGACCGAGACTCTTGGCTGTTCATGTCGGAGTCTGTCTCCACATCAAAAGCAGCTTCTGCTTCCTCATCACTCTTCTCCGAACCACTCTCTGAGCCATCACTGCCCTTGATGGAGCCCTGGCTGGAGTCAGAGTCAAAGCCCTCACTCAGGTCGCTCTCATCCACTTTCTGGGGGTGGCGGCGGCGGCGCAGACACGAGAGACGAGAGTATTTCTTGCTTCTCTTGCAGTCGTTCTTCCGCTGTTCCTCGCTGGGCTGATGATTGGCCAACTCAGCTTCAGCTTCCTTCTCAATTGAGTTCACAGGCTCCCGTGGCTCCTGGTCATCTGGGACACATTTACAGGGAGAATATAAGTTCAAGTCACAGCGTGTTCCACAGGCTTGCCGGCCCTGGGCCCGGGGAACCAGGGCTGCAAACTTCAGCCATCACTTCCATTAGTGTCTTCCACCACAGAATAAGCAACCCCAGAAGAAAGATTCACTTTCTAAAAGCACCTGAGAAGCCCTGGGAAGCCGGGATTCCTACTGCCCAAGCTGGGTTACTCTGTCACCAGGCAGCCTCAGTGCTGAATGCTGCTAAACCAGCATAAAACACAGCTGAATTCCAACTCTCCTCTCCAGCTTTCTACAGTCAAAGAGCTGAGTGACCCACCAAGCAGGGCAGGGACATGTGCTCTGTAACTACACTGACCTGACCCAGTCCTTTTCTTGACCAACAGGCTTGGAGCCTTCCTAGCAGCCCTGCATCACCCTGACAGCTTCAAAACCTGCAGGGGAGGGGTCATTCATTGTTGCTTTTACCAGAAACTCCCTCACCCTGCATTCAGTGAAGTATTGCAAATGGACTGTATGCAGGGGAAAGGTTCAGCAGTTTTATTCTCTGCTCAATAAAATCCCCCAGCAATTCAAGAGGCGCCCTTGCCTGAGCAGAACTGAGGTATGCTGAGAGGGCCTGTCTCCCTCAGCCCCACTCAGTCCCCTTCTGCCTCCCTCAGCCCAGGTGTTTTACCCGAGATCCCCTCCTCAGAGGAGGAGGAGGAAAGCAGCCAGTACACCACAGCAAACAGAGACAGAGAATAAAGTCTCAGACTGGGGTAAACAGATGATGAATGAGCTGCCAAGAGATACAGAAAGCAAACTCCTTATAAGGAAAGCAACATGCCCATCCTGTGGTGATTCAGATACTCAGAAAGAGCATCCAAGTGGAGACAACTGAGCACATCACCCATCTTTGGGGATCCCAGACCAGCAGTGAAAGATCAATGCACCTCTGCGCTACAAAACCCATGCCCAGGGGAGAAAGGGAAGAAAAGGGAAAGACAGCCCTATAGGCAGGCAACCTGGGAGACCCAGGTGCTGCCATTTCTGTTCTCTTACCTGTGCCATCACTCTGAAAGGCTGGGACAGGATTTTCCCCTTCTTCTAGCTCAGCCTGGAGGCGAATATTGACGTGATTTATCAGGTGAGAGAAGAGGGCCAGTGTGAAGGCAATGGCTGCACTGTACTGCTTGGAACCTGCAACCAGACAGCACAGTGAGACAGAGCAGCCGAGCACTTCCCCACAACACGAACATCAGTGCAGACGGCATCTCCAGCCTAGCTGCACTGCTGGGGGTTCACTACAAAATTTCCAAACAAAGCACTGCTTACCTGCCCTCTTGAGGCTGTGAACACTCATAAGGCAGATGATCACCATGCGAAAGATCAAGAGATCAGGAAGGAAGGAGTAGCCACTCTCATACTCTTCTTCATCTTCACTAGTTGAGCTCAGGTTAGGAGGAGAGGGCAGGTAGAACAAGCACAGGTTGAAATCCTCCAGCACAGACTGGCAGAGAGACGTCAGCTCAGAATCCAAAGAGCTTAAAAAGAGTGAAAAATAAGTAAGAATTATTAACTCAAGACTCGTGCTCCTGGCATGTCTGCCCAGAAACTGAACCAAAACTGGCAGTCAGGCTGTCCTCTAGCACTAGGCGGGATGAAGCATCAGGGAATATTCTGCAGGCAACAACAGCTATGGGAAGCAAGTGACATTAATCAGATTGTTTTCCTCTTTAAAGCTGCTAAACTAAAGACTAACAACACCTAGAGATGGGCCACCAAAAACCAGATGAATTTTCCCCTGGGAGCTCAGCAGTGGCCATTAAGATACACAAGGAACTAAAATGCTAAAGGGAGCAAAAGTTCTAGATTCACTGCTCAGTGAAAAGTATTATACTGCTACACATATGGGACTCAGCTTTTCCTCCTCCCATGTCTCTCCAATAGCCCTGTAAGAATATTCCAAAATCCTCCACAGCTACTCAGTCCTTCAAAGGAAGCGTCCATGAGATCAATCCAATGGGCTGTGGGAGCCTCCTAGTTACAAAACAGATCTGCCTGTGAAACTTCCAGCAAAGCCTTCTCAGGGGGAACTGTGCTTGGGAAATTGAATAATTCCCAAATTTCTTATGTGCTAAATACTTGCTGAGCGGATATTAGAGGAGCCTTGTAGTTCCACCTCAGTGTAAGGCAGGATTGGAAAGCCAATCCCACACTGGGCTGCAGGAGCAAGGGCAGAGCCAGCAGACTGAGGACGTGTTCTCCCTCTCCATTCAGCACTCACGAGGGTGGCATCTGGAGCACTGTACCCGGTCTCAGGGTCCCCAGGACAAAAAAAGCACCAAATAAAAACACACTGACAAACTGGGCTTAGCCCAGCAGAAGAACAGAGAACGTGGTGCATGAGAAGAGGCAGAGAGAATCGAGTTTGTTCAGCCTGAGGGACAGAAGGCCTGGGGGGTGTCTTCTGTTTCCAGATGCCAAACAGGTGATTACAGAGGACCGAGTAAGATTCTCCTCAGTGGTGCACAGCAAAAGGAAGAGAAATTATGGGTACACACTACAGAAAAGAAAAATGAGACTAGATGCAAGGAAAAAAAAATTCTATGGTGAAGGTAGTCAAACACTGGAAAGGGGACCAGAAAGGTGTGGGAATTCTGTCCTTGGATCCAGTCAAAACTCAGTGTGATGAGGCTCTGAGCAAGCTCATCTGACTTCACATCTGCATCTACCCTCACAGTGAACACTACCTTGGGGAAGTACTGGCCCCCCAGAAGGACCCTTCCAACCTAAACCATTCCATGATGCATTTAAGTGTAGCCTGTATCTAAGCCCTTTAACACACCTCTTCTGTTTCAAGCAGTAAGAGGTTTATTTAAAGTCACCTGAAAACCTCCTAGGAGAGACAGAGAAAATCCAATTAAAAAAATCCAAAAGCGCAGACTCACAGAGCTGTACAAAGCTTCCCATTTATTCTAACACAACCAGATTTTGGTGTTTCTGTCAGTGAGGTGTTTGGTTACAGACTTCCAAGAGCAGTGAACAGCCCCACACACGTGTGGCCAGCAGCTCTTTGCTGTCCCATCAGGCTGAACACAGGGCTTGCCCAGAAAAGGCACTGATGACTGCAAGGGGTAAGCAAACACCAAAGGCACAGCACAGAGACAGCTGCAAAGCTCAGGAGCTCAACACTCACTCAGGCTGGCTTGATTTAGACAAGTCACGAGGTATTTAACCCTTTGGTGATTCAGCCCCCCCCAGAAACACCATCTTCTTCATGCTCCATGCACGGATAGTCCAAAGTCTTAGGCCTTTTGGCAGAAAGCCTCAGCACAGGCACTGTTATCCTACAGGAAACCATCCCTTCCAATTCCAAGGGCCTGCTACTGTGAGTTAGCAGTAGAAGATATAATCTAGCATAACCTTACCTGCTCTTTGGCTGCAAAAGACTCTGCAGGTACATGAAGCTCACCAGCAACCTCTTAATGTCTTTTCCTCTAAAAAGATGGAGGAGAAAACACTGTAAAGCAGGTGCCCCATCACAGAGATGGGCTGGGCTGACAGAGCTCTATTAACAGGTAAATCAGGTCTCAACTGAAAAGTCCATTCTGATGAAACTGGAGAGAAAGAAGACAGTTTATACACTGCCAACTTTCACCAGTATGCCCCAACCCTCATGAACAGTCCCCAACTCCAGGGGCGAGTGAGAAAATCTCTCAATGCAAACTCTACACCCGGCCAGCATTTAGCTTTTCTCCTGAAATTATGACCCAAGAGAGCAAGAATGGGGTCTAGAGTGGGGCTCTCAAAGTTCTGGGAACAGTCAGCCTGCTGAACGGCCCATCTACCAGCTCCAGCTCCCACAAAGACACTGCTCTCAACCCAGAGGATACACTACTGGCAAACTCTCAGCCTGCACCTCTCCTTTTCTTTCCCTTCTTACCGTTTCTTGCTTGGAGACAACTTCCTGGTTTCACATTTCTTCAGCTGATGATACATCTTGGCTGCTTTGTCATACAGCCGCTTCAGGTTCCCATAGGCACCCTCGAAGGACACTTCAGACTGGATGCTAAAGCACCAAAACAGGACACAGTGCAAGTTACTTCACCACAAGGCTGCTCACATTTTATGGCTTTAACTCACTAGCAAGTTATTCAGGCATCGAGGCATGAGGAGGGGTACCCAGTGCTGCTGTCTGAACACGCTGGGCAACTTAACTCCCACCGATGGCTGCAAACTGCCCTGCTGACACATCTTCCCAAATCAGTGCCCTCAAGCCAGGAACTCCACCCAGCTCAGGCCACAGGGTGCCTCCCTCAGCACCTCCACCCCACCTCCAGCCTGGCTCTCCAGCTCACACAAGGGGCTTGGGCAAAGCCCTCCAGGTTCAGCCCTGCACAGGTGATTAGTAACCAGCAAAGGTTTGGTTTGACCGAGGCTCGCTCTCATCACCACCAGCCCTGCTCAAGGGCAAACCAAACTCATCTCTTTCCCGTCCTCTAAAATTGATTTGCTGAAAACGGTGCCAAGTTCCAAGTAAGGAGAAGAGGATCTGGCACCCACCGCAGCAGTGCATGGCTTCCCTGCCTGGGACACCCAGATCCACAGGAACTCACCAGCGTAAGTAGCAGTAGGTCGCTTCCACATTGTAGTATTTGCTCCCTGCCAACGTCCCCAGTTGGTTGAAGGGCATTCCTGTCAGGAAGGAGAGGGGCAATGGAATTCACTTGGAATTCTCCAACGGCCCTGGCTAGAAAGCAGAGCAGATCCTTTCCCTTTCACTACATTTCCACGCCGGAGGGAAGCCAGGAGACACAAAGAGTAGTAAAGCTGCAGTACAAAGTTCTGGACTACTCAATCCTTCCACCATCCAGAGTTTGTTTTTCATTTTACAGAGCTTTTAGATCCTCCCCACCATGTGCCAGTTATCTGTGTAAGAGAGAAGAGCAAACAATGCCTCCTCCTCTGTATTAACAGTGCTGCGGCCTTGACTCCGTATTTCTTGACACAGACATCATCAGCATCTGAGAGCTCTGCTCCAGCTCCTGTGGCGCAGAAACTTTTGCCACTTTTATTTGGGAACAGCCTCTCAAACAGTTCAGTGAGAACTCTGCAAAGACAGCGTGTAGGGAACATTGGGCAGGAATTGCACACTTTAAGGTATGACAGGCCCTCTACTCCAGCACTGATGTGTTCCCAGAAGGAGGCACTTCTGAAGGAGGAAGCAGCACATGAGATTTTTTTCTCGGGGGTAAAAGGGGAAGGTGACCAATAATGCTCTGCTCCTGGCAATGGAGAGCCATAGGTACAACATCACCCAGTCAGGGAAGTCTGAGCTTCTCAGAAGTTCTCGGATGAGTACGGTGAGGTCACTGGCAAAGAGCACCCTGGCTTTAACTCCTCTGTTTGGCTTGCCAGCAGGAGAACTTCTCAAAGGAAGCAACTTCAACCACAGGATAAAACCAGTCCTCTCTCAGCTGCAGGATATAAACCTAACCAGTGTAGTACTACATTGTTTTTACATTGCAGCAACATGATTTTAACAACGATAAATTCATGGTAAGTCACTCACCAATTTGTGGTGCAACAGAAAGGGCTTGATAGTAAAATCGCTCAGCCAACAGCTCTGTGTCCACACCTGCCAGCTCATTCTGATAGCGAGCTGAAAGGAAACCACACACCATGCATCAGAAACCCAAAGGCAGCATCTGCTGCAGAGCAGCAGTTTCTCTACAGATTAAAAATACCACAAAACTTGAAATACTGGCCAAGTCAACATATCCACCAAAGAACTGCTCTTGGCAAACACTGCAACACNCTTGAAATACTGGCCAAGTCAACAAATTCACCAAAGAACTGCTGCAACAGGATTTGCCAGGCTTGTATGAAGCACTTTATTTTCACCTGCTCACACTGCATACCACACACCACAACTCCTGCCCCTTCCAGCCAAGGGCAGAGCCTGCCACACTTGCAGCATCACATGAACAAAAGGAAGATGTTCTTCTGCTCCATGTGTTAAGTGCTGATTCATCTATCCTTGAAGTAACTTAGAGCTGTGCTCCATTTTCCTGTACCTCAGACTACATTCGAGTACAGCAGGGTGTGAAATCTAAATCAAGTCAGCTGACTTAATACAGTACCTGACTGTGGTTAGACTGGACTTTATTCATTTATTTTCTCTCTTTTTTTTTGGACAGATGTAGGCATTTTGGAAACCTCAGGTGACAACACTGTGAGAAGGTGAGCACATTTCTCTCCCACCACTCAGGTAAGGCCTTCCTACTACCCCCACAAGACATTTATTTGCAACGCCATTTTTAGGCTGATTCATATTCATAACACCAATGCCAAACAGCCTTCACCAGCTTGGAGGCTGCAGCCTCAGACACATGTACCTGCACCACACTTCCAAGAGCTGCTTTCCACACAGCTACGTTTTCTCCCTGCCTTTACTTCCCACGTGTTCACACTCAGGAAGCTGACACACTTTCCACACACTTCAGGAGGTCGTGACTGTGGGACAGTCATGCCTGCTATAAAAAGGATGACACACAGCCAAGCATAATGACAAAGAACCTGGGGCTTTGCAGTAGCAAAACTCTGGATTGATGCACGATTTTGCCTAAATCTGATTTTCAGTCCCACTGGTGCTGATGGCAGTGGCTTTGTAAGGCAAGTCACAGCTATGGAATCTGAACTGAACTCTCTTTGATCCTTCACACTGTCAAAACAACGTAAATAAAAGCAAAGGCTTCCACTCTTTCACAGCCGTGGCTACAGTTGCTTATCAACAGCAAACTCCTCATCTACCTGCCCAAATACAAAGCTCCTGCAACTTGTAGCAGCTCAGCCAGGAGGGTTTCAGCTTATCCCAGTCTGTGACAAAGATGTCAGAGGGAATCAAAATCTGCAAGTAGCCTTGGCTGGTGCCCAACAGCAACAGCCTCATGTGGTACAGGCGGCATCTTTGTCCCATTTTAAAGGCTGCCCTGAGAGGCAACGCTGTCCTTACCTAGATCTCCCAGATAAACCAGACATCGGTGACACGCCATCTGTGCCCACTCCATCTCCTTCTCTGACGCAGACACCGGTTTCTTGCAGCCTACGAGCAAACACAGAATCACTTCAGAGCGCTGGGTGGAGGCTGCTGGGAGGACACAGAAGCCGCCCATGCCTCTGCCCGAGACACCCAAACCAAACCCCGCACGGTCAGACGCCGCTGCCGCCTGTGCCACCTTGTAGAGCAGCACTGGGTCACTCCTGTCAAAATGTGGAAAACAAATGCAGAAAAATACTTAGAGACTCAGCTGTCCACTCACTGCCCTTGGATTCCCTGGTGATGGGGGCAGTGCGTGTCACCACACCACCGAGAGCCACTGAAACAAATGACTGCCACCTGGTCTACAAGGTCTGCCACAGAGGCCTGGCTCCATCTGCCCTCAGGTGAGAGGACAAAGGCCAACTGCTGTCTGTGTGATGGTGTGATCACGTTAACACAGCACTGAACACAGGTAATAAGGCTGATTTCATTAGCATGGTAAATGAGGCCTTCGGATGGGAGCAGGCACACATCCCTGGAAGCCAGAACCAACTCTGAGCCCTGGCACTGGGCAGCAGTACACAATGGGGACAGACCCTCTCCAACACTGAAGATGGGAACAAACCCACTGTCTCAGGACCAAGATGTAGACTTAGGACTGACCAACCAAAAAGGGAAGAAGAGAAGATGAACAAGCGAAACTAGGACAGAAATCTGCGCTGTAGGCAGGGCAGCTGGAGTCAGTTTGGGAGAACTGCCTCTGGACAACAGTGCCTTTGCAGTGGGTTCAGAAGGGCAACCGAGCTGGTGACAGGGCTGGAAGGAACAGCCTGGGAAGGGAGGCTGCAGACTTCAGACTTGTCCAAGTTGGAGAAGAGGAGGCTGGGGGATACCTCATTGCACTCTGCAGCTTCCTGAGGAGGGCAAGGTGCCAGTCTCTTCTCCTTGGCATCCAGAGATAGGGCACATGGAAACGGTTCAAAGATGCATCAAAGGAGGTTTATACTGGACATGAAGCCTCTCCTTACCAGAGGGTGGTCACACCCTGGAATGGGTTTCCTAGAGAGCTGGTCAACGCCCCAGACCTGTCAGTGTTTAAGAGGCTTAAGGACATTTGGACAATGTCCTTGACAACAGGTTTTAACTCGTGGTCAGCCCTGAGTTGTTCAGGCAGTTGGACTGGACAACCATAGGTCCCTTCCAACTGAAATCGTCTTGTCTATTCTATACTAAACTTATAAAAAAAGAGCAGTTCAGGCAGTGGAAAGCATCACAAGCAACAGAGGAAGGCTGCAGCCAGCTGATCTGAACTAACTAATGTCATCAAACATAACTCAGCTCCTGTGAAGAGCAGACCCCACTCCCCCTCAGCCAGCGGAGCCACAGCTCAGCAGAGATCAGGAGGCAAAGGCTGCTGCCCCTGCACCTCCCCTCTGGAGAGCGCCACGGGCTCAGGCTGGCTTCAGCCTTCCTGCTGCCAAGGACTCACACCTTCCCGAGGAGAAAGTTTCCTCAAGCAGGAATACAAAAGATTTTGAAGACTGACCCAGTCTGCACTCTTCTTCCCTCCTGGCCGAGGCTAAAAGGGTGGACATGAAATCTGGAGGCTGCAGTGACCAGTGAGGAGCTGCTCCCACTTACCAACCGGTGCTGTACAAGTCACGTTGTACAAACTCACAGCCCAAAATCCGTGTCCACATACATCGTTGGACTCACCCTCCCTTTTTTTGCTCTGACTTCTCTCGCTCCCATTCATGTAACCATCAAGCTGTGCCCACCCCAGTCTGTGGCTTATATGGGATCCTTTCAGATCCATCTTTTCTGGATAGGCAAAAGTTACATCTGTACTCTCCAGTTATGTGCTCACCTGCAGCATCCTTTTAACTGAAGAGCCCAAACACCCCAAGGAACCTGAACAAGGGGAGCCTTTCATATGCAATCACCCCTCAGGCTATAAACCCACCTGGAACATGCATATTGAGGGTTTATTAATTCTGCAGTACTGAGATACATTTCTAAAAGCCACAGTTGCCAAGAACATCTGCCTTTTAAAGCAACGCTTTGAAGCCAAGAGTGACACCATCACCTCCCAGAACTAAGAGTAGGATCCCAGCAAGTAAAACCTTCTTCTGCTAAAGACACACTAACTTCCCTTAGCCAGGTGCTGCCATCCTGTCCCCTGCCAGCTTTAAGCACACCAGTTAAACCCTTGCTAATACAGGTCACAAAACAGAGGCTTCATTTCTCACCTGGACACCGCCAACAACAGAAACATGTACCCCGAGGCCACTGAGTACAACCTTAGGCAAATGACAGCAGATCATTTCATGATAATCGAGGATGTGAATGCACAGGCAGTCTTGAGCTGTTTCAGGGACTGTACATACTCTTATTCTTCCTCCCCTAACGGGTACAATACCTCAGATTTCCCTGCACCTAAGGGCACGCAGAGGTCACATGGGCCAGCTAACAGGAGCTACAGGGCCTTCCTCTGTTCTCAGTCCAAGATTCAGTAGCCGTTTCAAAGCCACAGCGTGAAGAGAGCACAGGCAGAAGAGGTGCCAAGAGGAGGAGCAGTGTCTTACATCTAGTGAATAGGATGTACTGACAGAAATCTGTTGATTGCAAGAACCTATTCCCCTGTTTTTTTGCTTTAACTACGCTTTTAAAAACATTCTATACAGCCAGCAGTGCTCTTCAATTTTCCATAAAAATCTGCCATCCCCAGACAATTTTACTAAAGAACTTTCTCACACTGTTTTCTTCCTGTTAGAAACCCCTCTTTCTTCCCTAATTTAGTATTATTAAAAAAAAGCGTCACGGAAAAAGAGAGCAGGACAGTCTAAACAGAGACCTTGCTCATCAGGGGAAAAAAAAATTCCCTCGAATGCTGAAACAAAGATGGATTAGTGCAAGGGGATGTCACCTGTGTGGGATTCAGCCCTGCCCATGAGCTAAACACCTTGAGCACAAACCTATGAGAGGATCCGTCACATGTGTCCAGTCGATGCAGCACTGCAACTCCAGCTGATAATGAGACTGGATGTAGAGCAGGAGGTGCTGGTAAAATCCTATGCCAGCCACCAAGTGAGTCCGGTAGGCGCACTCCAGGGTGCTGCGGCTGTGGATGTGCTGGGAGAGGGAAAAGGAGCACGTTAAGGCAGGCCGGGACGTGGTGCAGGCCGGGCACCCAAGCTGCACTGAGAGTGAAGCAAGACAGGGGTGGCTCAGCTGTAACTGGTTTTGCACAGCTCTGGACCTCCTCCTGCTCAGCAGTGTTCCCTCTAGTGGTATTTACTAAGGGTCAACATCAGGGAGAAGTACTTGCAAAAACAAATAAATGAAATCGGAGTATCTGGTTAGAGCACCTCAAATGCACCCAGACCCCTGGAAAGCCAGCAGAGCTCATGGCATCAGAGAGCACTGAGGATCTTCCAGTGATCAACTCTTGTGAAAACAATCAGCACTGACAAAGCCTCTTAAAACCATCGCTCTACCTGGAGAGATCTGTCTTATGAAGAGGAGAACACAAAAAATAAGCAAATTCTGTTGAAATGCCTTTTTCAATGGCAGGTCTCTCAACAGCATGCTCGTGCTTACCTACCCACTGCCAGACAAAGGCACAGGGCAGCTCCACAGGAATCTGAGAGTGCCCAGCTTCCCACCCCGGGCTCAGACCACAGCTTCTCCAAGCAAATGAAGCTGTACACTTCACCTCATCCACTGCACAGCCAGAGACCTTCTCATGCCAGAGCCATAGATACCTGCCTTTTTATTCGTTTTAATGAGCTGAATAACTTCATAGTAAACCTTTCTCCAGAGCAGTTCTTCTGCTTTTCTTCCATAATCCACTGGATGCAGGAACATCAGCTTCACGCACAGCTCCCGCAGCCTGGGACAGAGAGCAGAGCATTCTCAGTGAGCTGCTGCAGCCTCAAGCACAGCTGCCACGACAGGAGCAGGACAGGAGCACGGAAGAGGAAAATCCGAATCCATTACAATGGCTCAGCCAGGCCATCTGGTGATGGTACAGCCTGGGGCACTCCCACACAGGAGCACCTGGAAAAGCCCTATACTTAAACCAGTGCCCTCTGCACTCAGCTGGCCACCAGTGTCTTCCTGAAGTGCAGTAAAGACATGAATTGCCTTGACAGCTTAAAAAATGAGTAAGAATAATCCTCCTTGCTCAGCAACCCCCAAAACTGGTAAAAGATTTTACACAGGTGTAAGAAATTTCTGCCCCACGTTTTTTATTACAAGGAATGAATTGGCTAACACAAACCCAATTTATTTGTACCAATGACACCCAGGAAAGCCTCCAGCCATGGACTGTGCTGCTCAAATGCAGGTCTGAAATCCAGCCTCTGCTTCCAAAACCTGGAAGGATCCCAGGTCAACAGGCACGCTACAAACCAAATAAACATTAAAACTGCAGATTCAACAGCTCCATGTGTTGCTTGACACGGATTTTCCCCAGCCAAACACAAAACACAAGCACGCTGCCCAACTTACTTGTTCCTCAGGCTGATGTTCTCTGGCTTGAACACGTCCTGATAAGCTGCCTTATTGCCAAGGATGAGATCCAGCCGGTGCACGGCCTCAACCACTGCCCTGCACGGGAACACAGAACCAAGAGTTTCAGGACAGCAGGTCACCTGGGGTCACTGCAGAGCAGAGGTGTCTGCAGAGAACCACACTGGCCTACTGAGTTCCACTGTCAGCACGCTGCCCTGTACCACTACACCACAGTCACTGATCTCCTTTTTGCACTCTATTTCAAGAAGGTTATGGAAAGCAGAAAAAAGCAGAGTTACACACATCATAGGCGTTGTGCTGCAGAACACTGGTTTAACCACCACTTACTGCTGCCTGTCTGATCAAATATGTCAATTATTTCTACAGTCGCAAAATCAGAAATGTCCCTGGACACGTTAGCAACCTCAGCAATTAAACCTGCTATACCTATATTCAGATTAATTTAAATGTCTTAAACTCTGTGATTTAAAAAATGGATTGAATTCTAAAAAATACTGTTCTGATGGATAAGTTTTAATGGTGTAAGAATCAAACCTCCACCGATTCCTGTTTCCTTACCAACCTGCCTACGAAAGAAGGCAATGCAAGTCTCTCATTTGCCACAACTTCCCCATCTTCGCTACAGGGATTCACTGGTTAAACCCCTTAAAGTTCTCTCAGTGACAGATAACAGATACTCAAACCCAGCCTAAAAGAGGAAATTTGTTCCAAGGTTTTCTGCCCTGAAAGCCAGCCACAAGACAGAGTGAGCGACCTCTAAACCTCTGAGCCATGCAAAAATGTCCTTTGGTGAATCATTGCCCAAGACCCTCCTCCTGGAGGAAGAATCCCACACCGTGTGTAAATCTCAAGCACTCAAAAATTTGTAGCTGTAAACAAATCACACCACAGTTCTGAACGCTGCCGTGAAATAAACCCAGGGCTTTTCAGCACCCTTAGTGCTGAACCTCATCAATAGCTCAGGGACAGCTCGATAAAGCACAACCAACCGTCAACCCCTCCTACACAAGAGGTCACCTCCAGCCTCTGCCTTTGCTCCGCCTGTAGCCGAGGTCACCAAACCCACTCCTGAAGTTAACTTTCCCCAACTCTTCTTTAAGCAGTGCATCTCCCAAGCCATCAGCTACCAAAGCCCAGGGGTCCTTGTTCTCCCCCTCAGCTTCACGTGTACCCCACCCACTGGCATTCCTCATTTGCTCCGATACCTCTCCCACTGCGGCTGCTGAGCCTGCTGCACCCAAGAGCTGCCGGAGCAAGGAGCTGGAGACAACCGCAGTGCACTGTGAACACAGGAGGCAGGACCAGAGCAAAGCCCACCAAGCACAGCCGTGAGCGATGCTGCAGCCAGTCTGCTCTCCCTCCCGAAATCTCCATCACCTGCAGATCGGGAACTCCCCCCTCACGCTCACGGCACCACACAGTGACTGAGCCTGCTACGTCTGCACTGGTGGTGGACAAATGGAGCACAGGGCACTGCCAAACCAAAGCCTGCAAGCCCCTGTTCTGGGAGGCTGAAACCACCACCACTTCATTGAAAACTGAAGATATTACTGCAGAGTAACTGACAGTTTCCTATGCCAGCATCTTCCCGGCAAGGCCAATCTCTCTTCACAAACTCACTACACCCAAAGGAAAGTCCCTGAAAAAAGCCCCAGGACATTCCAGAGCTCACAGAGAAAATGTCCCATCTCCTGCTATGCCACAGCAAGCCTCTCACTCAAAGTAAGGAAATCTCACTTGTTTCCAGTAACCACAGAAATCGACAGGAGAAGGAAAGCATGGGGAATAGAAGCATCTCATGCAACGCCTTGGGAGAGCAAAACACCATAGACTTGAACCAACTTCTTCCTGAATAATCGTGAAGAAAACCAAGGAGACAGCAAGAATCACACAAAAAATCCTGTTACATCCTTGACATCCAGCCCCTCCTGCTCACTGCCCTCTTTCTCATATGGCCTGAAAGGCATTTGCAAACTCTGACAGCTGCATACCTTCACAGCAAGGAAAGAAGCAAGTAAAATGCATTTTACAGGTAACAGGCATTGAGTACGCAGCATCCAGCCAAGCTCATGCTGGGGTTGGGACATTCCAACAAGGCTCCCCGTTCAGCTTCCCCACAACAGAACCCCACAAAGCACAGGCAGTGCACATCTCCTGCAGCCTGGGGCTGCTGCCCTAGCTGCGGCTCTCCAGTCCCTCCCCCAGCACACCAGGAGCTGACTGGCTTCCTGTGCAAAGGGTGACCAGAGGAAAGGGGAACTGCTGGTTCATTCATTGATTCCCAGAGAGAACTATAGGAAAACTACAATCATTGATTCCTGACACAGGCAGTAAAGCAGCTGAATCTCAGCTGCACGTGTCCAATACAAGTGCACATGGCCATGACATCCAGTGTGGGAAATGATCCCAGTGGCCAGCCAAACAAGAAGTATGGAAAAGCTTCCTTCTAGGGACAGGCTGAGCAAGGACATGGGAAGGTATTTCACCTTCCCCTCAAGGTGCCCCAGAGGGCATCTGCCATATAACCTAATTTTCTACAACAGCCCTAGACAGGCACGTGCACACACTCAGTGTTTCTGCTGTTCTCTCAGGGTTTGTAAAGAAAGCGTTCCCGAGCAGAGCGCAGCAAGGCTGGCACACTGTGACGTGGTCTGTGAGCCCTAAGGGAGGCCCCAGCTGAAACATGGCCTTGCCCACACAGGCCCCATGGTGCTGCTGCAAGAGGAGGCAGCAGTAAAGCAGAATCTGTGACAGCCGGCGATGACCTGCCAGGATCCCACACCTGCAGTGCTGGGGGAAGAGGACTCGGTGAGGACAAAAGGGACAGGAGCCGGCCTCACTCCAGAAACGCTGGGAAACACCAACACAGGTGCTGTGGACCACACACTGATGGAAATGCACTTTAGCATCTGTGCCCTGACTGGCCGGAGACCACAGGTTGAACTTTCCCTAGCAGTTAAGTAGACAAATCCTGTCCCAGGTCCCATTTTTCTACCTGCTGTGTTTAAACATTGCTTTCAGACAGCACATCAGAGCCACAAAGGAGGCACATCAGATGCCAGTCTATTAAAAGAAACAAGCACGGCACATGGTGCCAAGCAGGGTGGAAACAGGCCAATGCCAAGTCCTCTCGAGCCATACAGACACTGATCTGTCCCTTTCCTCTGTGCCATTAACAGTCTGGGATAGAGCAGGACAGCAGGGAGAACTATTTGTCCCCTCTGTTTTTTTATTTACTAAATCACTAAGAGCTACAGTGTCCGAGGAGTAAGACAATCCTCAGAGAAAAGACCTGCAGTCATACATCTCTGCTCTGGCATGTGTCAGTCCACAAATCACATTGTCTGGAACAGGCTCCACACAGGAACAGCAGTGCTGAGTCCACAAGCTAATGGTTACCCAGAAACCTGTAAAATAAACCTGGTCACCTTATGCTACAACATGCACTGTAAAACTGCACCCAGGATAATGCAGTTGCCACATTCCAAGGTGAAACCCGGGAACTATCAATCTAGGAAGACTAGGAAAAGATCAAAGAGTACCCTAGGAGCAGCAATGGGCACCCTCATCTCTGAAAGGACACTCCAACAGCCAACATGCTGCCAAGGACCTTGGAGACCTGAGCTCAACTCCCACAAGCTGGCACAATGCTGATACCGTGGGATCACAGTTTAAAGCTGGGACTGTGACATTCACGCATCTGTGACTCAAAGGCGCCACTTAGTGTGACAGTCATGAGTTCCCAGGGACCACAGGCACCACACTACAGGCTGCTTGGAGGGCAGGAAACTCCCACTTCATGCAGCCGCACCTCAGGCTGAAACACAGAAGTGACAGGAGACTGTTAAGGTGGGAACTTGCTCAGAGAACTGCCAGCTACAGAGACGGAAATTTGTGGCCACTGCAGGTACTATAAATCCTGTGCTAAAATCACAATGTTTCCTCCCAGCTAAAGCAGAGCTGCCCTGCAAGAGGGGGATGGTTCTTTTTCTGCTGTAAAAACGCTCTAGAGCAACCACACGCCTAATTCTGCTATAAAAATTCAAACAGAAAACAACCCCTCCCTTGCCTGGATGACAATCCCTCATCTGGCCACAGGCCGTTCTCTCGCCGGCTGCAGCAGAACGTGAGGTTCCACTTGTCAGATGAGCTGAGCAGCGCCAGGAACGCGAAGCAGAACAGGTGTTGAATCACGACAAGGATGGTTAAAACAAAACATGTTCTGTTTTGCAGGCAGAAGCACAAACATCCTGCACACCCTCTCTTAGCCCTGTCCCGCACTCCTTGGGAGGTAGCAGGCACAGCACTCTGCTGCTCCAGCTCAGCCTCCAGCTGACATGGCTGAGACCACTGCAGGTGCCTCAGTGTGGCAGCAGACACAAAGCTCCACAGCCCGAGGTGCCACAGGCAGGACCGGGCAGCCCATACCTCCAGAACCTCGAGCCGCTGGGTCCCACTTCTGACCTCACGCCAAGAAAAGCAAACCACAGAACCTCCAAAGCGCAGGAAGGTGCTTGCACTGAGCACATTGTGGAAACAGGGAAATAACCACCACCCAAACCTGCAGTTACTGGTGGGGGTCACTGGGCACAGATCCTGCCAGTGGCCCCAGCAGGAAGCAAAGCCCTGCCCTGCTGTAGAAGAGGGCAGTGAGGTCCCACAAGATGAAAGGACACAGCCAATGTCACCAAGACAGAAAGAAATGGACCCCCATGTAAAATTCATCTCCTGTCTCCATCACTTTGCTCATCTTTGAGACCCAGAGGTGCTGCTGGAACTCCTGTGGATCTGTTGTACTAGCGGGGAACCTGAGCCAGAAGGGAACAACTTCTGGGACGCCCTCACAAAACAAGTCACGAGTGGAGCAGAGACAGCTCAGGGCTGACAGCGTGACACCTCGTCCCATGGGATGTCTTGTTCTGGGGGTCCGAGCTCACCAAGACCAGCGGGAGTGCCCCAGTCCTGTTCTCTGATGCCATTTCCAATGCATGGTGTGGACATGTGGGACCAGAGTCCCAGGGAGTGCTTAACTGGAAGCTCTGCAGCTGGAGCAATCCTGCCCTCCACACAACAGCAAAGTGCCCCGGCTCACGCTCCTGCCCATCACACCCTCTTCTCCCGCACTTCTCACGTAATCCCTGCCTACTGTCAAAGCCAGGGACACCCTCTCCAACCCCCCTCTCCCTGGATGACTCCACATCTCACCCTTATCCCACTATATCCCAACAACTCCTTTCCCCTCAGCCCCCATCATCCTCCCTGAATCCTGCAGAACTCTTTCTTCCATCTCCTGTGTCCTGATCCACCACCCTGGGTGTCCCCTTACCTCTGACCCTCTTCTTACTCTTCTACCCATCTCCTTCCCCCATGTCTCCATTCTCCCATCTTGCCTGGATCTCCCACAGCTCCTTCTTCCACCGTCCCTTGGTCTGACTCATCTGCCCTAGAGCCACCAGACTCCTTTTCACCAGTACTGTCCCTCCGTGTGTTGCTTATCCTCTCTGGATCTCATACAACTAACCTCCTTCCCCACATTCCCTTTCCCTGGTCCTCCGTAAACCTCCTCCTTCTCCTCTCCCTTTGCACCGCATCCTTTCCCTGGATTTCCCCACAACGTCTTCACTTCAATCTTCCCTAAATTCCATCATCTCCTTTCCCCATCTTCTCTGAACATCCCTCCGATCCCCTCCGCCCTCGTTCCCCCAGTCTCCCCTGGATTCAAGAGCCAACCTCACCCCGCCCCGGTAATCCCTGCTGTTACCTCAATTCCGCCATCTCCGTCCCCAGTCCCCCGAATCCTACCCTGATAATTCCCCCATCTCCTTTCCTTCCATTTTCCTAAATCCCGCCAACCCCTTCACCTTGGTCGTCCCCAACCTCGCCCAACCTCCCCCGCCCCAATCCCCTTCCCTCCCGTCTCCCCCAGTCCCCGCCGGGCCCTGCCCAGCCCCATTCTCCCCCTGCTCTCCTCAGGCACCCCCTGTTCCCCTCCCTCCCCAGATCTTTCCCCGTCCCCCTGAGTCACCTCCCGACCGCTCCGCGCTGGCCCTCCCCAGCCTCATCTGGAGCCGCACCG